>NW_023591266.1:0-11224 GCF_014843425.1 Jatropha curcas | reverse complement strand
AGGGCGTGCTAGTTGGCAAGGGCGTGCTTCAAATCAAGTGTTGTCTCTTGAGAGGCAGAAGCTTGCACAGCATGGGGCGTGCCCCCTTGCACGGGCGTGCTTCCATTAATGTGAGAAATTTAGGTGTTCCTTCAGGTTCTTCATAGCACTTGTTGAAAGCAAGATCATGGAGCTCTTGTGTGACTTGTTCTTTTCTTTGGAATGTGTTTAAGGACATGGTTGCTCCATACTTCTTTGGCACGACTCCTTGTAAATTGGTCCATTAGGAAGTTGCTAAGGGATTGCCATTGTTTGTGGTCCTGTTCCCTTGACTCATAGGTGTTCGGTCGGTAAGTGGATCCCGTATCATATGACTAACAAAAAATCATAAACAACTAAGGGATCTTTGCGATATCTAATCCCAAAATCTACTAAAGATTGACCAAATCCTAAACAAAATCTAGGATAAGGAATAATTAATCCAAAACTAACAAAGGATAAGGGAATTAATTAATCCAAAAACCAACATAAAGGATACAGGAATAAATTAATCCAAACAAACTAAGGATAAGACTAACTTAATCCAAAAACAAACTAAGGATAAGAGACAAATGATCCAAACCAACTAAGTGATAAGGGAATAATTAATCCAAAACCAACTTAAAGGAATTAAAAAAAAAAAGGGTGGCCCAATTTATTGTGCCCAACCCGATTAACACATTAAAACTTCGAAAAAACTAACAAAAATGGGCTAACTTTTATGGCCAAAGTTAGGCTCTAGTATGGCCAGGGCATGCCATATGGTGGAATTTCAGATTCCATCTCAACATGTGGTTCTATTAATGTGAGAATACGTTAGGTGTTTCTCCATGCTTCCTTGAGATTCTATGGCTTGAGTGGATAGCGATTTCCGGTATTCTTCCCCCTTTCCTCGAAAAGAAGATTCTTCCTCGAATCTTAATTAGAAGTTTGAGGTATTCCATGGCTCTCTGATCTCCATGGTTGCTCCATATTTCTTTGCATGACTTCTTGTAATTGATCCACTAGGTAGCACTAATGATTTTCATGTTGTTTCTCCTTTGCTCCCTTGAGTTTCCATGGAGATTGGAGTTGATTGGCGGATTCGTATCCATTTCCCCCTTTCCTCGAAAAGATTTGTCCATCAAATCTGGCATCCATGTCAAAAGGAGACAAATATCACTAACATTGAAAGTAATGGAAACACTATACCTTTTCACCTGGTAAGGCCTATCTTTGTAGGTGTTGTCATCAACGTGCTCCACGACTTGGAATGGTCCATCTCACGTTCATTCAAGCTTTAAATCCTTTCCTTGGTTGGAAAACTTTTTTTTTTTTATCTCCACGTTCATCAAGCTTAATCTTTCCTTGGTTGGAAAACTTTTCCTTGCGAAAATGTACCCAAACCCAATCTCCAGGTTTAAACACATCATGGCTTCTTCTCTTATTGGCACGGTTGGCATAGCCTTTGTTCTTCATGTTCATATGAACCCTAGCCTTAGCGTGCATCTCCTTCACCAATGTAAGCTTCTTCTTACCATTAGGGAATCCCTGCAATAAAGAAACAAAACTAGAAGGTGGAGAAGAAGTGTCAATGTTAGTCAAATTATGCAAAAACTCCTTAAACCGAATCATTAGGACCGGTCTACCTTTACTCACACTGTTTTGGATCTCTTTCTCACATACATAATTTGTTTCTCTTTTTCACCTCCACAATTGGGCCCATTAAAATTTGTTTGTTATTTTTTTTGGCCTCTTCCCTTCCTTTCCTTACTCCTTTTCACTACTTTTGTTCTCTCCAATCTTGAAGTTTCACTCTCTCATGGGCCATCATTTGTTTTGTTTGTTCTGTGGTTCTTCCTCCTCTTTTTCTTCAATCTTTTCACACTTTGGTTCTTTTGAAATCTCATTCCTTTCATTTTTCCTCAAGGCTCGAAAAACCTCTCTTTCTCTCTCAATTATCTTCCTTTGATCTTCATTTATTATCTTCTTGAGGTGAATAATGGATCAAGAACCATCTTAATGGATCAAGAACCATCTTTTTATCCTCAATTGAAGATTGGCAATCCTCTTCTGGAAACACATCTTCAAATTCTTGCAAAGGATCAACAAACACACTTTGCAAAGATGGGTTAGGATCATTGATGGTCAAACAAACTTCTTTGCACAAAGGTACAATTATAGGTTGCATTTGTCTTTCCTTTTCTTCTCCCTCTTTCTTTTTATTTTTACTTTGTATATTTTCACTCATTTTATTTTTACACTCTTTTTCTTTATTGACAGTCTCAAAACTCATCTTTTGATTTCCATATTGGTCTTCACACGCCTCTTTTGAGGAACATGATCTTGGGCCAGTCATCCATCCATCCTTTGTGAATGAATACCTATTGAGATAATCCACATTTTTCCTTCCTTGCACCCTTTTTCCTTTTGGGGGGGGGGGGAAAAAAACCTTATTGGTTTTTTTTTTTCCCAAAAAAAAAAATCCCTTAGAGTAATTGAGTAGGGACAAAAATTTTTTTGGTGCATCAACTCCTTCATGATCTCCCATAGGTGGTACAGGTTGCATTCCTTTTTTCTTTTTCTTTTGTTTAAAAGTAGCAATTGTTCCCACCAAAAACAATTAGGCATAAAAACATAGCATAACCCTTGAATTTGATAGCTGCAAGGTGAGATTTCTTTTCTTGAGAATAATTATGGCATTCAAAGATTTGTTCTACCTTTCTTTCCCATTCGAGGTATTCTTCAGCGTTGTTGTTACCATAAAATTCTGGAATCTTCATCTTGATGGATTCAAAGTGTCGATCAACCTTACCAACATCAGTGTTTCTAGCCTTCTCTTCATTATGGGCTTGAAATCTAGGAGTACGTTGATGAGCTCTTGTTGCATTAGAGCTTCGGGCTGCTTTTATTTCTTGCAATTCTCCCCTCATGTTCTCCCCTCATGTCGTGGACAAGATTATTGAAAGTTCTAAATTGTCCTTGGATTGCTTCCATGAAAAGTTTCAATTGAGGGTCCTCTATTTGACTTTCATCCCCATTGGGCTCTCCAGATTTGCTCAAAGTCATTGTTAATATTCAAAGAGAAAACACAAAAGATTTGGGTTATTGATAAATCACTCCCTCACGTGTTTACACTCATTTGATCACTTATTGCAATTCCTCCAATTGAACTTCAGAATCTTAGGCCAACCAATTCAACTCAAAAGCACGTTTAGAAACAAGGAATAAATCTTAACAATAAAAAGCAAGAAGTTCTAGAAATAAAAGACTCAAACGAGATTGCGGATTAGCAGTACAGAACAAAATAAATGCACTTACTTTAATTATCAATAGATGTAGTAAACAAGCAAACACACCCTTAACAATGTATTAGAAGCAAAAGAAAGCTCAATCAAGAATAAAAGAAACTAGAATATTAAAAGACAATTTGGGATATAATGTTTGGAATTTAGCTTACTACAAAAGCCAAACCAAATATGCGACCTAATTAATTCTTTACCCAAAATTCAAAGCAAAAGCAATCAAAGAAAAATCCACAAATAAAAAAGAATTTTTTTTATAAGTCATGAGCCTAAAACACGGGCGTGCTAATTGTGAAGCACGGGCGTGCTGACTTGTATCCTCTTTTATTCCTAGTCAAATTAACCAATTTAGTTAGGATTAGATTTTGACAAGGATTATAGTGGATAAAGCTTAATCTAAAAGATATGGATAAACTATTCTTGTTACCTTATCCACAAAGAGTTAAGATTTGGGATTTTTATCAAAGATTAATAGTGCGATAAACTTAATTTTCCACAATAATAAAGAGTCAAATTCCCTAATATTTAGGAAAACAAAAAATCCCTCATGAATTTAGGAACCAAAATCCACATAATAAACTCAAGCTTCAATGGTGGAATGAATTATTGATTGCGATTTTATCAAATAACTATTTTTACAGCTGCGCATAAAATTAATTTCCACAAAATAAGGTCAAATCCCTAAGATTTAGGAACAAAATCCCTATTGCAATTAGGAACAAAATCCACATAATAATTTCACAGCTTCAATTGTGGGACGGAATTTGATTGGATTTTATCAAAGGATACAGTGGATAAACTTAATCTCACAAAAAAATAAGGTTCAAATCCCGTAATATTTTAGGAACCAAATCCCTATGAATTAGGAACAAAATCCACACAAGTAACTCAAAGCTTCCAATGGTGGCACGAATTTGAATGGATTTTTATCAAATATCTATAGTGGATAAACTTAATCTCCACAAAATTTAAGGTCAAATCCCTAAGGGATTTAGGAACAATCCCACAATTTAAGGGTAAAATCCCTTAAGAATTTAGGAACAAATCCACAAATATGCGTCAAAATCCCTAAGAATTAGGAATAAAATCCACACAACTCAAGCCCAATATTAATGGCTGGACGAAAATTTTTTATACTCTTTTTTTTTTAATCCAACAAGATCTAAGATCAAAACTTCCAGACTTGAACAAGAACGAAATTAATAAATTTAAATTTAAAGACAAAACGAATTTGAACTTAACCAAACAAGAAAACAAAACACAAAAGAAACAAGATTGAACAAGAAAACAAACACAAAAACAAGAAGAACAAAAGAAAACAAACCTAGAACTTAAGATTAAATAAGAATTTACCTTAATATTTGGCCTGAAATACCAAACTGACGCGGAACCCAATGGAAAATAAATTCCATTGAACTGTTATGACAAGTTTTGGAAGAGATTTCAAAATCTTAAATAAAACTCCCCTCTATGGGCCATCAAAGCTTTAAAGGAAGTAAGAACACCAAAATAATAGAGGTAAAGAATTAATAAACGCCACAAATAAGAATTGAAAGTTTAGAATTGATAAGTTTACCTTGATTCTTGATGCAATTAGAAGAATGCAATCTCACACCCTCTAAAAGTAAGAACACGCCTAAGCATGGAAGAAGAAAATCTCTCTTTAATTGATTGAATAATGTGTCTTTAATTACAAAATAACAAGCTATTTGTACTAAATCTAAGAGGTCCAGATCCTTAAAGGATTTAGAGTTAGCTAAGAATTAGGATTTAGCGAATCTAAACCAACTAAGGATATGACTAACAAAAATCATAACAACTTAAGGATTTGGATATCTAATCCAAATCTACTAAAGATTGACATCAACTAAAGGTTGACTAAATCTAAACAAAATAAGGCTAAATAATCAAGGGTGGTCGAATTATAGGAGGCCCAACCCATTAACATTGCAAAAACTCAAAACAAACTAACTAAAATTTCAAGAGGCAGAGGCGGGCATGGTCTGGGGAGTGCCAAGGCGCACGGCCGTGCTTCAATGTAAAGCTTCCTTCGCGAGAGGCAGAAGAGTGCACGGTCTGGGGCGTGCTAGTTGGCATGGGCGTGCTTCAAACCCATTAAACAAACATTACAACGTTCCAAAACTACAAAAATGGAGCTAACTTATTACGCCAAAAGTTAGGCTCTAGTATGACGCCAGGGGCATGCCATTATGCTGCGAATTCCAGATTTCCATCTCAACATGGTTGGGTTCTATTAATGTGAGAAGAAAACTTTAGGTGTTCTCCATCTTCCTTGAGATCGTATGGTTGACAGTGGGGTTAGCGATTCCGTATCAGGTAAGCTCAATAAAAAGGCGATGGTCTAAGTGGGTTGAATTTATTTGAACAATTTCCATATGTGATTAAAATTACAAGCATGGAAAAGATTAATATTGTTTTGCTGATCATTGTCAAGAAGATTACTGCTCTTAGCTCTAAAATTGCTTCGATTGAGTATGTTTAAAGGATCTTATATGTGAAATGATTCTGGACTTCTGGGCAACATATATGCTAGCATGTGAGGCATAGGAAGGCATTTTGATAAGTTCTATTAAGACATGATGAGGATATTTGTTTAAGGGCAGCAAAGACTTTGTTGTTGCCTAAATGGTTCTATGCGTGAAATGCTTGTGCTTGAAATCTCATTGAGTTGGTGGGGATTGATGTGACACTTTGCGGTATACATAAGACTTATGACTATGTTTGAATGGAACCGCTTTTATTGGCCTCATATGATTAAAGATGTAGAAAAGAATTTGTTAATTCTTGTATTAACTTGTAAACAGGCCCAAAATTCTAAGTCTATGCCTCCATGGATTATACATGCTTTGTACCTGTTCCTAGATTTCTCCTTGGGATTGATATATCTATGACTTTGTACTCGATTTACCTAGGACTAAACGTTTGGTAAAGATAGCATATTTGTTGTTGTGATAGATTTAAAGCAAGATGCTTCATTTATCCTTGTCCATAAAACTGAGATGTCAAAATGTTTGCTGATCTATTCTTTTAGAGAAGTGGTAAGGTACATGGTACATGGGGTACCAAGAACTATAGTTTCTGATAGGGATGCAAAGTTCCTTTCACACTTTTGGAGAGTTTTGTGGGGTAAGCTTGGAACTAAACTGCTTTATTCTACAACTTGTCATCCACAAACAGATGGACAAACTGAAGTTGTGAATAGAACTTTAGGAACATTGCTTTATGCCATAGTGGGTAAGAACTTAAAAACTTGGGAAGATTGTTTGCCATTCATTGAGTTTGCATATAATCGTAGCATACATTCTACCTCAGGTGACGCGGAACCCAATGAAAATAAATTTCATGAACTCAATGACAAGTTTTGGCTCAATGACAAGTTTTGGAAGAGATCAGAGATCTAGAATAAACTCCCCTCTATGGCACCCAAAGCTTAAAGAAGCAAGAACACCAATAATAGAGTAAAAGAATAAAATAAACGCCACAATGAATTGATAAGTTTACCTTGATTCTTGATGCAATTAGAAGAATGCAATCTCACACTCTCACTAAAGCAAACACGCCTAAGCATGAAGAAGAGAATCTCTCTTGATTAATTCATTAATTGTTGATTACCTTTTTAAAAGTTACAAAATAACAAACTATTTATACTAATCTAAGAGGTCCAGATCTTTAGAGGATTTAGAATTAGCTAAGGAGTAGGATTAGCAAATCTAAACCAACTAAGGAGTTGACTAACAAACTCATAACAACTTAAGGATTTGGAAATCTAAATTTGGAAATCTTAATCCAAATCCACTAAAAGATTGACTTAAATCTAATCAAAATAAGGCTAATTATTTCAAGGGTGCCGAAATATTGGAGGCAATTATTCAAGGGTGGCCGAAATATTGGAGGCCCAACCCATTAACAAAGAAAAAACACAAAAATAACTAACTAATATTTGAGAGGCAGGGAGTTGCACGGTCCAGGGCGTGTCATCTTGCACGGGCGTGCGCGTATGGATGAGCTTCCTTCGCGAGAGACAGTGAGGTGCACGGCCTGGGGCGTGCTAGCCGGCACGGGCGTGCGCGTATGGAAGAGTTTCCTTCGCTAGAGTCAGTAAGGTGCACGGCCTGGGGCGTGCTGAATGGCACGGGCGTGTTCCGAGTCATGTGTTGTTCTTTGAAAGGCAGTAGCTTGCACAGCCTGGGGGCCTCCGGGGTGTGCCCACCTTGCACGGGCGTGCTAACCAAACAATAGGTCCCACTCAACTTGATGCTTCTATTAATGTAGAAACTTAGGTGTTCCTCCAAGTTCTTCATAGCACTTGGGTGAAAGCAAGGTTCATGAGAGCTCTTGGTTGTTGATTTGGCTCTTGAATGTATAAGGACATGGTTGCTCCATACTTCTTTGCACGGGCTCCTTGATAATGGTCCATTAGGACAAGTTGCTAATGGATCGCCATTGTTGTGGTCCTTGCTCCCCTTGAGCTCTTAATAGGTGGTTTGGTGGTAGTGGATCTGTATTCATCACCACCCTTCTTTAAAAAGATTTGTCCTCAAATCTGCAATCAAATGTCAAAGGGAGACAAATCACAATATTGAAAGTGCAGAAAACACCATACTCACCTGGCAAAAAAGTCTATTTTTGTAGGCCAATTGTCAATTGATGCGCTCTAAGACTTTGGAATTGGACCATCTCCCACGTGCATCTAGCTTAATCCACGTGCATCTAGCTTACTCTTCCTTTTGTTGGGAAATCTTTCTTTGCGAAAGTGTACCCAAACCCAATCACCTGGCATAAACACTAACTTTTTTCTGCCCTTGTTTGCTTTTTCAGCATATTGCTTGTTCCTCCTTTCAATGTTGGTTCTAGCCTTCTTGATACGGATCAAGGAAGTAAGGTGAAGGATCCTCTAGCTCTACCCGTGGGACCAATCACAAGAGCTTGTGCAACCAAGCTACGAGCAGCCTTGAATGCATTTACTCAAGAACAAATCACATTGGAGCTTCAAGATCATAATTATGCAAGATGTGAGATTGAAAACTTGAAGAAGCACCAAAGGCTTGTTATGGTACTTGAGGCGTGCAAAGAGGCTGGCCTTATTGATTGAAGTTTACCATGATTCTTATACTAGGCAAATTTCAAGGCAGCTTGTTATATTTATTATGAGCTTAAGTATGGAGTTGTGTAAAGGCCTTCGTGGCCCCCAATTTTGTCTTGTTTTTTTTTATTTAAATTCTATTAGTGGACTTTATAAATTAATTAGTGTAAGGCTGGTTTGGGCCTTTATCCTCCAGGAGTTGCGGCCAGTCCTTAGAATAGTTAATGTTTTAAGTCAGGCTTTGTTTTAATTAGTTAGCGGTGTGACTTGCTATTTAATTTAAGCCCATTTGGGCCACATTAGGTTTAGGCCTGGGGGCCTTAAACTTAAGTTAATAGTTAAAATTAGGGTTAGCTTAGGTTATTTATATTTGTTTTGTAGAGAGCTTGCACAGGCAGCCAACATTTAATTTGAATTCAAAACCCAAACGTCTCATCTACATTGTTTTCTTTGTTCTTTAAGAACAAAACCGTTGTTCTTCATTCCTTGCATAAAATAAGAACCGAATTTTCCTTAGTAATTAGGGGCTTGTGAGTTTCTACAAGATTAATTGCCGCCAAGAATTTCAGAGATTGTTTTCACAGAGTACTTGAAGCGTAAAGTTTCTGATTTCTTGTTCTAAATTCCTTATTTTTCTCTCTTCAAGGAGTACTTGGGGGTTAAACTTGGGGGTTAAAGGGATTGACGGGTACTTCCGTGATTGCATGCTTTCCGCTAGATTTCCTTGTTGATTTGCAAGAGTACTTGTTAATTAGCTAGGCTCACATTACTTCTCATGTAGAGACTTCACTAATTCTGCCTTTTTCTCACCATCTAGATTAGAAAGTTCATTCAAAGGTAAAGGAACAAGATCTAATACAGTGAGTGGATTAAAGCCATAAACAAGTTCAAATGGACTAAAACCTGAGGTAGAATGTATGCTACGGTTATATGCAAACTCAATAAATGGCAAACAACCTTCCCAAGTTTTCAAGTTCTTACCCACAATGGCACGAAGTAATGTTCCTAAAGTTCTATTCACAACTTCAGTTTGTCCATCTGTTTGTGGATGACAGTTTGCCCATCCGTTTGTGGATGACAAGTTGTAGAATAAAGCAATTTAGTCCCAAGCTTTCCCCACAAAACTCTCCAAAAGTGTGAGAGGAACTTTGCATCTCTATCGAAAACTATAGTTCTTGGTACCCCATGCAATCTTACCACTTCTTTAAAGAATAATTCAGCAATATTGTTGGCATCATCAATTTTATGACAAGGAATGAAATGAGCCATCTTCCTAAATCTATCAACAACAACAAATTTGCTATCTTTACCACGTTTAGTCCTAGGTAATCCAAGTACAGAGTCCATAGATATATCAATCCAAGGAGAACTAGGAACAGGTAAAGGCATGTATAATCCATAAGGCATAGACTTAGATTTGGCCTGTTTGCAAGTAATACAAGAGTTACATACAAGTAATACAAAGAGTTTACAAACCCTCTTCTACTATCAGCTCTAACTCAACATGTGCTTCTATTAATGTGAGAAACTTAGATGCCCTCCATGCTTCCTTGAGCTTTATAGTTGAGTGGTCTCGATTTCGTATCACAATCCCCCACTATGAGATTCAAGCACAAGCAATTCACGCATAGAACATTTAGGCACACAAAGTTTGCTGTCCTTAAACAAATATCCATCATGTCTATAAAACTTATCAAATTCTCCATGCTCACATGCTACATATATATTGCTAAAGTCAGAATCATTCACATATAAGTCTTTAATATACTCAAATCCAAGCAATTTAGAACTAAGAGCAGTAATTAGAGTATATCTTCTTGACAATATAATATATCTTCTTGACAATGCATCAGCAACAATATTATCCTTTCCATGCTTGTATTTAATCACATATGAAAATTGTTCAGTAAATTCAACCCACTTACCATGCCTTTTATTAAGATTACCTTGACCCTTCAAGTGTTTTAGGGCCTCATGGTCTGTGTGGATGACAAACTCCTTAGGTAGTAAGTAGTGTTGCCAAACATGTAAAGTTTTTACCAAGGCATACAACTCTTTGTCATAGGTTGAATAATTGAGTTGTGCTCCATTCAGCTTCTCACTAAAGTAGGCAATTGGTTTCTTTTCTTGCATTAAGACAGCCCCAATTCCCACTCCAGAAGCATCACACTCAATCTCATAAGTATTTTCAAAGTTAGATAAAGAAAGTATAGGTGCAGAAGTTAACTTCCCTTTAAGCGTGTCAAACGCCTTTTGTTGCTCTTCTCCCCACTTGAACCCAACTTCCTTTTTAATTATTTTTGATCTATTTATTGGTTAGTGGTGCTGGGGCAATTGAAGAGAAATCTTGACAAATCTTCTATTAAAAAGCTTGCCAAAACCGAATGAAAGCTCCAAACTCTTAGAACCGATTTGGGTGTTGGCCATTTCTTTGATAGCTTTTACCTTCTCCTCATCTACTTCAATACCCTGTGCACTCACAACAAATCCAAAAATTTACAAGTCGTATCTATGCAGAATGTGCATTTTAAGTTTAGCTTACAACTTTTCAGATCATCAATGTTGTAAATTAACTATTCCCTAAACATGCTCAATGATGATCATTAAGTTGACTTGCTATAGATGAGTATATCATCCAAGTATACAAACCACAAACTTGTCCTAAGAAGGCCGCAATTACATGGTCAAAACCTCATGAATGTACATAGGTTGCATTTAGATAGTCAAAAGGCAAACTAACCATTCATACAAACCATACTTAGTTTTAAAGCAGTTTTCCATTCATCACCTTGGTGCTTCATGGGATGGTAAACCACTC
>NW_023591265.1:25475-65803 GCF_014843425.1 Jatropha curcas | reverse complement strand
CCGTTTTCGACAACTTGATCTTCCTGTAGCTTTTTGTCTTTGGATTTTTTTCGTTTGTGCATAAAGTGTCCTTTACCCAGTTTTTCTTTTTGCCCTTGGTTTGCTTTCCTTTTGACCAGGGGGTTACTTTGCCGTTTTTCCTTTGGCTTGCTAGAAGCAGCCTCTCCTAAAGGATATTTCGAGGGCAACTTTGATTGTGAGATTAACTGGATATAGCATTGCGAACGTGGTCGTGCAGACTCTGTACCTCAAAGACTTCTTTATAATTTGCTGTCGCTTTTTAAGTCTCAAAGATTCAGACACCTTCTCTGTCGGAGCAGTCTTCATTCCTGGGTTTCGGAGAAGACCAAGTTCTGGCCCCTAACCCTCAAATCGTTTTAGCCGTCCGTACTGTTGAAAGTCTTTGCGTACCCACTTCTCGGTATCCTTTCAATGATGACCGCTTCAAACTTCCGTAAACTTCCCCTTTAATGTGCCTCTTAGGATGCCCCCCAGTTTGATTGATGCCAAGCAAATGGATCGCATTTCTTCTTTTGCAATTTTGATATCTTTTATCATCATTTTTTTTTATTTATATAGGTATTGTTTTCGATTTTTTTTTTTGTGCTTTTCACAGGAAATGGATAGGAAAGAGTATAAAAACATGATTACGGAACGGTAAACGATCCCTGTTTATTGATATACAATTATCTGTGTCAAAAGACACTTAGATTTACAAATTTGAATGAGATGAAAAATTCTTGAGAGAAATGAAATAAGTGATGAAGAAAAAACTAGACCTAAATAGAATGCTCGTGTGGACTAAGGATGGAATTTATGTAGTTGGACTTTTGTTCTTATCCCCGATGCGCTTAAATCGATCTAGACGGTTGTTGTGTTTGTTACTTGAACATTCCTTTGTTCTTTGAGGTTTGATCTCAACCTGCTCAGACACAAACTCATTCATTTCTAAGAAAAGTTCCGAAAGATCGACCGATTCTTTTTCAGCAAATTTTTTGTTTTTTTTTTTTGCGATTAACCATCCGGGTTAGGTCAAGGGATTCGGTTGATATCAGCGTTGCTCTTGGGGATGAATGGACCCATTGCATACAGGTCTTGTATGGCGGTTTTTTCAAGTCCAGCGATTATTCTGCTTCTGTATTGGAGGTCTTTGAGTTACCCAACTGGGATAATCTTTCCAACCTTTAGCTTTGCAGTCGTAAGACGACTTGGAAGGCAATACTCGTGTGATAAGCTGTGACTGTAAAACAGGCAAAATCTGATCTATATTCAACTCTTGTTCCTGTTCAGAGGTCGTTGAATCATTTGAAAGCAGCGTTGGCTCTCCATCGAAAGGAACGACGAGAAGGGCTCATTGTTCTTTTGTTTATGGTTTCCAGCTCCCTCTGGTAAATCCACTTCGATTATAAATGGTCCAGACGGTTTTGAAAGTCATTGCATATTCCGCCCAAATTCTTCATTGGAACGATCACCAAGCTTATCAATCCATCTTAATGCAGCACCAGCAAAGGATATGCTGGAAGATACTGAGGCTAAGGAGCTCGCTGTTTGCAGTGGCCAAACTGTTTGAGGGCACCCACAATACATTTCAGGTGCGTTTTGTGGACAAGTGGTTCCGTCAAACTTGTCCAATGTTAAGGCATCTTGAATTTGGTAGGTAATCTGCTCGGGGAACAAGGACAAGGATCCATGTCACCACTCCTGTGTGGGTCTTAAGGCAGTAACAGACCTTTCCAGCAGTTCTAGTTTTTCTCTAATCTCTGAGCTTCCAGCCTCAGAAGCAGTTTTGGAGGCATTCATCAGGTTCAAGGCAGGTTTGGTAGGTCCAGCAGCAGATCCGAGTTGGAGCGACAGGTCACTTCCCCGTCGAGAGCCCCATGTTCCATTACATCGCCGACAGCTAGCCATCAGTGGCAGTTCCTTGGGCAAACCCCCAAAAAATGCCCCTCCCCTCCAAATCCCCATTCTGCTCCCAGTTGTTCGAATAAGGTTTGGATGTCAAGATTGATGCAATTTGATGCAGGTGGGGTTGTTGGAGTTGTGGGTGAGAGCCCATTGGTTGTTCGGTTACAGGTGGTCTTGGAGGGGTAACCTGTAAAAGGTGATAGAGTCAAAATGAAAGACTACCTATATAAGGTGTTTTCAAAAGTTGTGAGTAATAGTGTGAGTAGGGTTAGTTATAGGGTAAGGTATATGGACTGCACCCTGTGTTAGATTTGGGGTGGTAAGGACCTACACAAAGGTAGCCGTGCGTAGGGAGACACCTAGGATAGGACCCAATTGATGTGATATGTAAGGAGAGTGCTTAGGGCTGGACAACCTCTGACTTTTTCGAAAGGGCCCTGGCCAAGTCTCAAAAGAATTTTTTTGGGCTGTTAGGGGCCAAAATAAATTTTTGGGCTGAGGCAACAAGGTTGAGTTGTTTGAGCGCTTTGAGGCCAACATTGAGTTTTTTTGAGCCTTTGGGCCTAAATTGGGAATATCTCGGGGCCCTTTGTGGCCAAATGGAACTTTTGGGCCTGGGCCAAATTGGAATTTTGGGCCTTTGGGGCCAAGATGTTGAACTTTTTGCGGCCTTTGGTGCCAAGTATGTGAAATGTTTGGCCTTTGGGGCCCAAAAGTGAATTTTAGGCCTTAAGGGGCCAAAATGGAAATTTATGGGCCTTAGGGCCAAGATGCTTAATTTTCGGGCCTTTGGCCAAATTGGGAATTCTTGGGCCTGGCAAATTGAGAACTTGGCCTTTTGGGGCCAAATTGGAAAATTTTTGGGCCTGTGGGCCAATCATGCTGAATTTTGGGCCTTGGGGCAATTGTGAATTTTTGGGCTTTGGGGCAAGAATGGAACTTTGGCCTTAGGGGCAAAAATGTGGAATTTAGGCCTAGGGGCCAAAATGGAATAGCCTTAAGGGGCCAATGATGTGAATTTCGGGCCTTTGGGGCCAAGATGTGAACTTTTGGCTTTGGGGCCAAATTTCGGAATTTTATGGCCTTAGGGGCCAAAATGGGAATTTTAGGGCCGTTAGGGCCAAGAGGTGAATTTCGGGGCCTTATGGGGCCAAATTGGGAATTTTGGGCCTTTGGGCCAAGAGTGAACCTTTGGGCCTTAGGGGCCAAATTGGAATTTTGGGCCTAGGTGCGAAATTGATGTTAGGACCAAAAATGTAATTGTCCGTCGTAGGACCAAAAAGTAATTTTTCAAGGTCTCAGGGACATAAGTGAAATTTTCAGCTTAAAGATGGAATGGCTTTTTTGTTCAAGATTTCCTCTTTTATATTTCCAGACCCCGTTTTTTTTTGGTGGAAGTATGGAAATGAAGGCGTGAATGCGGTAATTGCGCACAACACACGTCAATAAATCCTGTTATGAATGATTCACATCCATGGTGCATACATCCTAAGGGATCAGGATTTCTTATAGGCTATGACGCAATATAGAGAATTAGGCTTATAAAGGGACCACTATCGAACCTTGAGCATTGGATATTACCTCACCACTGGAAACAAAAGAGTCGCGTGAGTCCAACAGTAAGCATGGGCCCTGGGCATCCCCAAAAGGATTAGGGATGGTTGCGATACACAGGAAGGACGCTTGGTTGTCGTCGACATAATCAAAGAGAGACCTGCTATCAGTCGCTACCTTGCTATATATCTCAAAAGTTTGAACAGATGAGAGAAGAATATCATTTTGAAATTTCATTTTTATGCATTTGGAAAAATGATTCTCATTTGTGCAAATAAATCAACAATTAAAATGTTTAATAAATTGTACAAGTGAGTCCAAACTTCCCTCAATTCTCGTTTTTTTAAAATAATGATATTTATCTTGAATAGTCAATGTTGGTCCCCTGACAAAACAAAAGCATTAGTAAATATACTAGCCCTAAAGAAGGCTGGTTAGTTACACAACAATTTAGGTCCTCTTTAATGCAAAATGATTACATATTCCTCAGCGAGTTGCCAAACTGTTGAACCCCCCCCAGAATATCAAGGCATAGGAATGCATGTGAACTTAAGGGTAGAAAATACGTGATGTATGAGTCCGCCACATTTGTTTAATTATTTAGGGTAAACTAGGAAAAACAGCTAAAGGTTGACTCCATTTTAATAACCTAATTACTAGATAATTATCCCAATGTAGGCACGATCTAACAACCCGAGATAAATCCCGAAGACATGTCCAGTTGAAGAAACTAACCTATGAATGAAAATCCTTTGCAGGGTGAATGAAGTAATGACCCAATTTGAAATGGTTATGATTTCGACCTGCCGCTCGGGTTAAATCCGCAACACGTGCCACTAACTTCCGGTTTGAAATGGAAGATCAAAAGTCAACCGGTAGTTTCGATAGGCCTCTTTTAGAGGCTTGATGGGTTCCCTTTATGGCATGAGTGCGTGTATGCTTCGTGCAGTGTATTTTAGGGCATTTTTGCCGCAAAGTTGATTGAACTTTTAGGCATTATGTTGCCAAAAGTGTTGATTTGAAGCTTTTAGCCAACAAGATTGATTTAGGCAATTGTTGCCAAAAAATTGATGGTGCTTTTAAGGCAATATATCCAAAAATTGTTAACGCGAATTTGGTCCCAAACGTGATTAAAGGCATTTGTTGCCCAAAAAGTTGGTATGGAAGGCGTGTTTAGCCAAAAGATTTACAGGCAATATTTGTTTCCCAAAAAGTGATTATTCGGAGCGTTGTACGCCAAAGATGATGATAAGGCTTTTAGCCAAAATGATTAAAGTTGAGGCATTTTTAGACGAAAATGACTGTGATTTAGGCGATTGTCGCCAAAATTATTGTTTTGAAGGCTTTTAGCCAAAAGATTGATTACTTCTAAGATTTTGCCAAAGCTTCTGATTTAAGCGATTTGTCCTATAAAAAGTGGTTAATCAGATTTATAGCAATTTGATGGCCCAAAAATTGAATTGAACGTGGCAAATTTGTTGCCAATATGTGGTTGATTTAATGTAAAGGCAATTTGTTGCCAATGACGTGATGATTAAGGCTTTTTAGCCACAATATTGACTTAATTGACTTAACCGGACTGTTCGAATAGAAGCAGATTAAACCGTAATTATAATTAACTAGCTTTTAGCCAATATGTCGGATTTAGCATTTAATACCATGATTATTAATTAACCGGAGTATTTAAGCCAATCATAATTGTGCTTGAGGCAGTTTATTTTGCCTAAATTATGACAATGAATGTGTTTTATGCAGTTGTATGATTAATTAGGAAGTAGAAGAGAAATATGCATGAAGTGCTAAAATTAAATGAGCAGAGTTTTGTTTATTACCTGGGTTAACCGCTGATACGCTCTTAGCTTTCAGCTGAAAAAAACCCGGATTAAGCTCCTCCTTGGGAACTATTTAATTAGAAATAATTTAATTTAAGTGGCCAAAATATTAAAGCAGAAAGCAATAAAAGCCTAAATACAAAAGCAGGAAAAGCTAAAAGAAAAACGCAAGGAGCGTACGGGGAGAAGGATGTCCGTTCAACAGCAGACTGAGTGAGTTGAAAGGATCACACCGGGTGCTTGTAATTTATTAGGCAAAACGGACTGTTTCGGCGGCATGCGCGCCGGAGGCTCGGCGGTTCTTCTGCTGATTTTCATTTCCGAGGCTTTTTCGGGGAGTTTCGGACCTCCGAAATAATGTCGGGGACCAGTTCCCGATCCCTCGCGACGCCGCCGGACGTTTCAAGTACCATATGGCAATACTCTCCAGTGAACTCCGAAAATGGCCTCCGGTCGGCCGGACCGCTTGCAGTCCCGGAAAAAAGGCTTTTTCGGGAGTTCGGACCTTGAAAATTATCCGGGACCAGTTCTACGAATTCCTCTAATTTTTTCGGACAGTTTTAAGTACAATTTGGTATACGTCCCAATAAATATCCAAAATGGCCTCCCAGTCCGGCCGACTGTTTGCACGTCCGAGAAAACGCTTTTTGAGCCTCAAAATTTGAGTATTCAACAGTATCTGTAGGTAATAACAATACAACACAAGAAGAAAAATTCAAATGCATATGCCATGTATGCATGAAAATTTTACTAATATCTATGAATGTAAGCATGGAAACCTATGCATGGCGCCTCATCTGGGTCGAGGTCGAGAGGTACAAAGCGTGGTGGGAGTTTTACGCCGTAGAGTTGGCACAAGTCAAGTAATGTGTTGAAGAGATCGAGGATCTGGCACAATGATTCAAAGGAGATGGCTTCCACATTTCTTGAGCGCTGCCCCAGCTATATTTTTTCCATTTGTTTTTGTAACACCCATACGCCGCGGTCTCGAGAGAGACCCAACGGCGGACTGCCATAGGTTCCAGGGCGCCAACACGCCAACTTAGACATAATAGATCATAGAATTAGATTATGGAATAGAAAGTAGTTGAGTATCAAAAGTTAGGCGAGTAATATTTTTTTTATAATATCATTTTCATTCTCGTTCACTTTTTTTTTTCTATATGATGGAAAAAATTCCTTACAAAACATATTGTAAGACTTTCCCTATAAAATCACAGTCTTAAATAAATAATCATACCATACCAACTATCTTAAAATATTGTTATTATTAATCTTAATAAATCTAGTATGCTTATCTCCAAATATATACAGTCCAACATAATTGATAATACATGCTCAAAGTTATAATTCAAATAACAAATCTCCAAAAATGTAAATAATTATGCATGCCATATACCTTCAATTACATAAACTCAATCTTACTACTACCACAATAGTCTCTTCTGCTCTAATCATGCACTCGCTTCTAGTTTTTATCAAACCACAACCGAGGTCTTTACTGCGCGTAGTAAAATAAACGCACTGAGTATAAGAACGTCAGGTGTGCTCACAATTTCACATACTTACCAAAGTTGCGAATGATAACTTACTTGAATACAAAGTCCAATTAAAAATCATTAACAAGATCAAATCATAATTCAACTTACATTACATTTAAGCAAAAAAAAAAAAAATCAAATAAACTTATAATTAATAACATAAATAAATTAATTCTCCAAATCATAAATTCATATTTGAACATTTGAATTAAAACATAACATACATCATACTACTTTTTAAAACCATATATCCCGAATAATCATTGTTTTAAAATTCATATATAACAATAATCATTTAATTTCAAAGTAAGGTTTACTAAGAATATTGTAATCTCGTCGTGTTAATTGCTAAAAATATTCCAAGCTTCGCATAACTAAGAGAAAGAGAAGCCAGATAGGTTTCTTTCATTAGCTAATTGATGTTGGCCTTGAGGTCGCCAAATTTTCATAATGGCCTTAGGTCACCATCTTTATCATAATGGCCTTAGTCACATAATCTTACATACATAAAGATCAAATCATGCATAAATTCCAACAACCGAAGTATATTAGAACCAAAATCATTGTTTAATTCTAATTCATAGACCACTTCTCATAAACCTTTCCTTGATTCCTTGGTCTTTCTTGAAATCAATTAATGGAGCTTACTTTAGAACTAGTAACTTAATGAAAATCTTCATACTTAAATAAATTACTTAACATGGAAAATTTCTCATAAATCTCAATTTCTTTTAAAGGTTTATTAAAGTCCATAATGAAATTATCATAAGCTAATTTTTATCATGACCAAATACATCACTTTCCTTATTAAAATTCAAAGCACATACACCTTAAGTACTCATTTTTTCATAAACTCTAACATATACGGTTATCAAAATAATCATACTTATGTCATTATACGTAGTATATCATAAAAAGAAATTAAGTAAGTAAGCCTTACCACCCTAGGGTGGTTCGGCCTCTTAATGAAAACCAAGGGGAGGAATTTCCTCCTTCAATCAAGCATGTTAACATAACTCTTATGCAACCAAGTATCCATTTAAACCATCATCATGCATTATCTAAACCAATTCCACACTTTTCCCCAAAATTTCCCACAATTTATTCATGGGAAGAATTAGTAAACATAAAATATGTACAATATAACTTTAGTATCCATTTAAACATATCCATAATAACACTTTTCAAACTTTTGTCTTATTTTAGTCAAATAAATCCTAGCACAAACAAATAATCAAGAGAACTTCATCACACATGATTCATACATACATTTATCCAAATAAACCTATGATTCAAGGCATAGAAAATTTCCAGCATTAAAATAACCTTGACCTTTGATGAGTTTTTTAAGAAATAACTTGATTTATGATCTTCAAATCAAGTGAAATTAATTAATTAGAAGCTAAGATGAAATAGCTATAAATGTTATGAAAGGCGACCATAGCCCATGATCAATCTGTTATGAAGGGACCATAGCCCAGATCAATCTGTAAGATAGTAAACAAAAGCTGGGAACACAAACCAATAGTCCAGACCTGATTCAGCAGAACCAAGTCCAATGTTTATCAAATTTCTACTTATGCAAGCATTCAAATTAAACCAATCCAAAGCCAGAGAAGTCTGAAGATACATGGAAACAACTTTCATGAAGAACTCAGAACATAATCTTGCCATTATAGTGGTCAAAATGGGCACTCAATTCAGAGATGCATGGGGCCCGGCATAACAGAGTCAGTTTGGGTGTTTCAGCCATAAGTTGAGCTATATATGTCCAAATTAGACAAAAGAGGATGGGTTGGAAAGCTAAGAAGTAGACCTACAACTTACATGAAGAACTCAGACATAGATGGAGAATAAAAAGGATCAAAAATAGTCCTTAATCACACCCAATAACACATTTTCCAATTTCAGCTTACTTTAATCATGAAAAAGAACATGAAAGATAAAGATACAAGGCAGAGATTTCTACCACACACTAAATACTCATCAAACATCACCCAAAAGCATGTTTATAAATCTAAAGTTCAACAATTCAATCATTTCATACAAAATCCCCAAATATACACATAATAGCATAAATGCACAAAATCAAAAATTGAAGTAAGGTAAGAAGGTAAGTGCTGTTTATGAACATCTAACCTTAACACAAGCTTGTAACAGAGCTTTAAATAAACTCTTTAAGCTTAAGCTTTGCCTTCTCTTATGGTAGAAAGGTTCTCCACCTCCTTTGGACTCAGTAGAAAATCTTCGCAAAATTTTCTGTGAATTAAGTCCAAAAATACTTTCATCTCTAGCTTCATCTCTAAGAATATTCATTTACTTACATCAAGTTTGGATAATGCGTGGATTTAGCAAGAAAGTTAAAAATAATAAGGGTATAAAAAAAAAAAAAAAAAAACAGTTTTGAGGAAAAATAAAGAGAAGAAGGAGAGGACAGTTGGCTTATTGAAGAGAAGAAGAAAAAAGAGAAAGTGGTTTTGATCACGAATAAATGGATTGACTTATATAAGTAACCTAATGGGTAGTAATTTGGGGTCTTTTCATATTATTGGATGGCTAGGATTGAGTCAAATAGTAATCTTAAATCTAATTGGTGATACAAGTATTACGCCAATTAAAACTTCCTTCAAAATATTATTGTATTCAAACAAAATTCTGCAAGATTTGTACTCCTAAAAAATATTTAAACTCAAATTTCTTAATTAAATAATAACACAAATAACACAATAATTCACTATTCACTATTTATTTAAATTCTCCAAAATACTATTCACTAATTATTTAAATTCTCCAAAAATATTCATTACTTACTCTCTACCCATAAAAACCATGCATACATGCTCCAAAAATATTAAAGAAAATATAAGACATATATAGTAATTTTTCCGGACTAAAATAATACTGACTCCCGGACTGGTGATATTATTCATAGACCGGTAAAACTACTATTTCAGACACAGAAAAATTAGGGCATTACAATTTTCTCTTGTTTCTTTGTGTACTTGGACCCGGTTTGGGGAACATTTTTATAAAGAATGATTATTTTCATATATAAAGGCCAAAAGCCAATTTCTTTACACGTTCCGAGTAATATTGGTGTATTTGTGGTTTATAGTTGATAATTGCATTATTTGGTGAATTTGAGAATTGAAAAGCAACAGAACAGTAGTTTTCTCTAGCTATCTACTAGCTAGTGGCTCGCGCCACTATGTTATGGCTTGTGCCACACGTAGTGGCTTGCACTACTATTGTTGCAATGGCAGCCAACTGTCAACCTGTCCTTTTTTTTCCTTTGCTATAAAAGCCCATAATACATTTACACCTTACAAAAGCTCTCCCTTCTCATTCTAGATGAACTCTTCACTCAAAAAAATTCTCCAAACTCTTCATTACTTCATTTTTCACTGATCGATCCTTGGCACCCGCTTTCGAAGCATTGTTCCGTAGTTTTAGCCGCGAGGATTGGGATTTGCTATCACCATTCAAGCTCAACGAACTAAGCTACTACCGGAACATACAGGTTCAATCCAGACTATTGCAATGGTTGATTAACCACTTTGATCCTTCAGACAACTTATTTCGCCACAAAGACTTCGAGATTTGTCTATTGTTTGAAGAATTCAACATCATTTCTGCGAGAATACCAGTGGTAGAAGAAATTCATACAGTGCCCCTGCTGGATATAGATCCTGCTTCACTGATTCTGCTTGTTTTCGATTTCTCAGCTTATGAGATCCCGTCTTATGACTTTGGAGCTGATGTCGTGCCCTTGTAACCACTTTTAGATCGTGCATTGAGTATGGACTGCACTAGTCCGTACTGGCCTTCACTTGTCTGCTTCTGCATTCTTAGTCAGTTCTTGCTACTCTGTGGCGTTGATAGCTACGGCAGCCTTAGGCTGGTGCCCATAATTGCCCATAATTTTAGCTGAGACATTTACTTGGCTGGGAGAGCATACTCAGGACCTTAGCTCGGTACTTGGTCCGATGGGGAGTCCACTTCTTCTGCACGTAAATGCATTTTTTTTATCATTATTATTTTTATTTATTTTTTATTATATGCTTTAACTTTTCCTTAAACCGCCCTTTGTGGGTTTTCAACTTAACGTGCCCTTTTCTTTTTAATAATATGCAATATAATTAATTTTTATTTACTTTTTATTATAAATGCTTTATCTTTTCTAAACCGCCCTTTGTGGTTATTTCAACTTGAACGTGCCCTTTCTTTTTAATAATATTTACGTATATTAATATACTAATATTATTTATATATACTATATATACTAATATATATATATATTTATATGTATATATAATTATTTTTTAATAGCGATTTGCAGTTAGTTCAACTTTTTAGAACCTTTAGGTTGTGGATCTACCATCAATCATCTGATCGTTTGATTATTAGGCCACGGAGTCTATGGGTCTTACATACACAGTCGTTGGACGCAAGTATGTTGATTGGCGAGGAAACTGTTTGGAAGTTGGAATAAAGTCATCTAGATTTAAGGACTCTATATATATTATTTTTTTAATGCATTTGCAGTTGTCAACTTTTTGAGAACCTTTAGGTGATGGATCTACCATCAAATCATCTGATGTTTGATTATAGGCCACGAGTCTATGTCTAACGTCGTTGCCGTTTGATTGGCGAGACTGTTGGAGATGGGACTGCTATCATTTAGGACTCCTTCCAGGGAGTCGGATGGACTTGCCCTTGGTGGTACATAGAGCGAGTCACAGTTTCTTCTTACATGGTCTTTGTGCCCCTGTGTTGCTTGACCATGGGGGTGACTTATTATCCGAGCCGAGTAGCTAGGCTGTCCCTGATAACTCGTAGTTCGAGGGTGGCCTTATTACTTAGCGAATTCTGTCTCGTTTGCTTTCCACTTGGCCTAGTCACACGACTGTACCCATTTTTGATGGGTCGATACCTCCTCTTCAGGCTTGTACCGCTCTTGGCTATAGGATTTTTCAAAGTTGATGCTGATTCGGAGTCAATTGACTTATTGACTGCTAGATTTCTATTAGGACCTGGCATGTAGATGCTTCTATCTTGCTTTCTAATGAAATATACAAGACAATTATTGATGGTGCAATTATATGAACCTATGCACTTCTTATGAATGAACGTCTTTTACTTGAAAATGTTTGATATATTTCCTGCTATTCTATATCACCCAAGAAAATTCATAACATTTGCATATTAACATAAACTTAGCATAACATGCTTTAAGGTTAATAAGAACACAAAAGGTGAATTTATTAATTGGGCTTTGCCATAAACATTTCAAGCTATACATAAAATTTCTACAGTCTATCCAAATTGACTAGTTTAATAAATTCATTGCCTTCCATGTCTGATAGCTTCACTGCACATTTGGTTAAATGAACAATTCTAAGTGCTTGCAGACATCATGTTGGGGACGCTTGAGGCTAGAGTTCAAAGAGCCTTCAACGCCTTTGATTTTGGTGATGGTTGTCATAGATCTGGGTTGAAAGGAAGAAAACGATGAAGAAGAGGAAGATGAGTAAGGAAAAGGAAGATTAAGGGCACTGTTTGTGAGGATGTGCGATTTTTCCAAAAAGAAAAGAATTGAGTCAAACGGATTTGGTTGATTTATTTAGTAAATTTTTTTTTCTTTACTTAACCCATTCGTTTATCCTCAGAACATAGTTCTCTTACTTTTGTATGAGTTTTATTAATTTTGGATCACCACCCTTATTAGGGAAAATTTTGAATTAGTTAATTCATTGGAATCAACTAACTCGATTTTAAACCAGAGACAGGGTCTGGGAGTTAGATATGATGATGAGAAGGTATTAGGCACCCATATCCTAGTTAAACCGTCCTCCTCGTCCAAAGATTCACAATAACTTAAATAATGAAATTAACTACGAATAAGGTGAAAATACTTTTTGATGCAATTTTAGAAACCTATGTCAATCACACATTTAGATAAACCATAAAGCATGAAAACATAGATCAAAACATTCACAAAGAAAGAGGGAGGAGAAAAGAGTTACAAACTATCCCTAAATATTACAATCTACCCATCACCCTCCAAATTTCTGAAATCCTAAACCAATTACTACATATAAGCATTGATAGGAATCCTTTAAGGACCCTTTACACTTTGTAATTATATCACAATAAAGCACAATAAGAAAAGTAAATCATGCAAACCTAAAATAATCACTATTCACAGAATAATAAATCATACATCCCCAACCATCATCATTCACACATTCATAAGATGAAGATATGATGCATGTTAGAGGTGCAAGATTAATGAATAAAGGGGTGAGCACAACAATAAGTATAAAGAATTAAGCTAAAAAGCATGAAATAAAGGTTAGAATGATAAAGTTCTTGAAATGTAAAGACAGTAATTAAAAGACATGAATTTAAATGGTTAATCAAGATTTAAGCTCATGGTCTTGATGTTCGTCCTTGAAGGATGAACAAATTCACCAATCATAACTCTCAATTTTGTTTTATCATTTATTTGATCCATTTGTGACCTAATATGCATCCCAGTCCATTAAGGTTGGAGCTTGGCTGTTGGATCTCTGGATCGGGACATTTATTGGATTTTTACAGATTCAAAGCTTCTGAATTGAAGGGCCTTACGCCATAGGGAGTTATGGCATGCACCACATTGTTGACCATGATTTCAGCATCGGGGCATGGGAACAGGCCTAATTCCACCATGGGCCCCATCTATAGTATTGAGATGTAGGAAATTCCACCATGGTTCCAACATGTCAAGAATCAACTCAATCGGTTGTTGTTTAGGCCTTAAACTGGCATCCGGAAGCGAAACATTGCGAAAAATTATACCAGACGGAATAGGTACCAAGGACCTCCAAATTGGTACCAAGGATCCTGTGAACCCCTTCCCCAAACATCACTGGCATATGAATGCATGTGACTATGAGTCGCCACCTTGTTTAATTATTTTAGGGTAAACTAGGAAAAAACCCTAAGTGACTCCAATTTTAATTAATCTAGTTACTAGATTAATTATCCCTTGTTTAATTATTTTAGGGTAAACTAGGAAAAACCACCTAAGTGAAACATCAATTTTAATATTTCTACTAAAGTTACTAGATTAATTATCCCAATGTTTTTAAAGCACAGTCTGCGAAGCCCGAGACTGGATCCCCGAGACTATGAATACTGATGGATGAACTAACCGGAATGGATGAATGCTCTTGGTCGCAAGGTGATTTATGATGTTTATTGGACCAAATGAAAATGTTTATGTGATTTTGACTTGCACGCCCGGGTGAAATCCCGAACGTTGCTACCGTACTTCGTGTGAATGGAAGATCAAGTCACGTAGTTCTGATAGGGCCTTTTTAAACAGAGAGCTTTTGACAGGTGTTCTGCTTATGCATGAGTGTGTAATTGCTTTGGTGCATGTGAGTGTGTATACTGCTTTTCATGAGTGTGTAATGCTTTGATGCAATGAGGTGTATGTTGCCGCTTGTGCATTTGTGTGTATGGCTTTGTGCATGAGTGTGTGTATGCTTTGTGCATGATTGGTTGTGTATGGCCGCTTTTGGTGCATTTTGGGGCTTTGAAGGTGTATGCTTAGACGTTTTGTTGGGCGATTTGTCGCCAAAATGATGTTTGGGCTTTTTATTGCCAAAATTGGTGTTCGGGCTTATTATTGCCGAAAGACGTTTTGTTGTCCAATAATTGATTTTAAGGCCTTTAGCCAAAATGTTTTGATTTAGGCAATTCGTTTGCCAAAATGTGTAATTTAGGCGATTATCGCCAAAGTGGTTGATTTTAAGGCCTTTGGCCAAAATGTTTTGATCTAGGCAATTAATTTGCCAAAATGATGTGATTGGGCGATTGTCGCCAAAAATGATTGATTTTAAGGCCTTTAGCCAAAATGCGTTGTTTTAGGCAATTAGTAATTTTAGTTTTTTCCATGACACATCACTAGAAAAAAATGTGTCCGATTTAAGGCTTTAACTGCCACGATTTATCCATTTAATGGGAGCGTTCGGATACGCTTAATACATTTTATTGTCGAAACGTGAATCGCATTAAAGGCTTTTAGCCAAATTTTGATTTAATTGGACCTTAAGCAAGATATTATTCGAAATAGAGCAATTGAACCGTACAGTTATTAATTTAACTTAGGCCTGCTTTTAGCAATTATTTGTCCGGGATTTAAACTTTTACACTCACCTGAACGAATTGATTAAACCGGGCATTTAAGCTTAATTCCAAATTTAATTAAGAAAGTTTACTTTACCAAAAATTAAATGACGGTGGAATGCATTTATGCAATTGTAGAAGTTATTAAGGTAGAAGAGAAATATGCATGAAGTGCTAAAATTAAATATGGTTCGAGAGTTTTGTTTACAATACCCTGAATTTAATCGATCAAGACGCTTCTTACTCCAGATTAAGGACTCCTCGCTTAGGAAATATTAAATTACATTTTAATTTGTTTAAATTTTAATGTCCAAATATCTACAATGTAAAATGCAATAAAAATTAATTAAATGCAAAAGGCGGTAAAGAAACGCAAGGAGCGTGAGAGGGAGAAAAGGATTCGTGCGTCAACAACAAGAGCAGCGGTGGGTCATAAATAGACTGAAAATTCGTCCGTCAACACAGACAGGGGTGCCAAAATTGGACTTATAGGCCATTTTCGGGTCCAGGGCGGCAGGTGCCGCCTGGCTCGGCGGTAGCTGCCGCCTGGGAGGGCGGCAGGTGCCGCCTAGTCGGTGGGGGGGCAGGTGCCGCCCATGCTGGGCGGTAGGGGCCGCCCAGTCGGTGGGGCGGCAGGTGCCGCCCAGGCGGTGGGGCGACAGGTGCCGCCCATGCTAGGCGGTAGGAGCCGCCGTGTCCGGCGGCCGGCGCCGCCGTAGCTGGTGGTGGCCACCATGTCTCGCTCCGAGAGCTTTTTTGGGAGTTTCCGACCTCCAATTCCGGGACCGAGTTCTGTTGCGATCCTGTGAGAATTTCGGACGTTTTTCAAGTTAACCGATATTGACATATTTCCAGTTATATGTTCAAAATGCCTCCGGTCCGGCCGGAACTGTTTGCACAGTTTTGGACTGCGCAGAGTCAAAGTTTACTGGTAGAAGAAAGTCAAAATTTACTCGTAAGGCAAAATCAAACTAATTGGTATGCATGTAAGCCGCGTGTTGGTTTCATTTAAAGAGTTTTCAACATGCCACCATAACAGACATAGCCTCAAATTTGCAGTATTCACAATCCGAAATGACTATCGAAGCCACCTCTCAGAATCGGAATACTGACAATGGCTGCCAGGTGAGGGACCAGGCGGGTTACCATGAATTTTGAAGGTGGGTAGGTGCCATAAATTATTTTGGAGATGGTCGGAGAACTACAACGAGATTTTGATGAACCTATGGCAGTCCCCTTTTATATAAAAAAGACACTCTCCGCCTTTTACTATCACATGCTTCGTGATTGAGCGCTGTTTCAAGCTTCAATGACTCTAATTCCTCGCTTTTTCTTGATTTCTAAGTTGCAATATAAAGTGTTGACGTTGCTCTTCTTCCTTAGTTGAGTTAGGTCCAACTTTGGTACTCAAAAGTCAGGCTACCTTTTGGACTTTCACTCATCACATTGAGGTTCTTTTCTCAGACCAAAGCTATTAGTTAAATTATTTGGATTATTAATTAATTTTAACGAATTAATTAATAATCCGTTAATTACACTTAGTATAATTACACTTTGGTCTTCCTCAGACCAAAGCTATTAGTTAATTAATTTGTTATTAATTAATTTAAGAATTAATTAATAATCCGTTAATTAACACTAGTATAATATAAACTATAATATGAGTTCTCTCGCCTTACCTTAGCTTATTTGGAGAGAGACTCGACCTCTTTGGTTGATTACCACTGTGAAGCTCCAATTCGGTCAAGTTAGAATCACGAGGGTATAATCATTAAACTCAAATCTTTATCAATTAGGCCTGGTCCATGACAATGCATGCTTTAAGTCCAATCTGACCAGCACATCGCATGCTTTAAGCCGGATCCGTCCGGCAAAACCACAAAACCAGTTTTCCAACTAAAAGCCTGGTCCGTCTAGCCCTTCGTAAGCCCTCCCCGAGTGGCACCTTCAAAACCCTACCATCCTAATCAATGGTAGAACTTCATGCACCCTGATCCTCATACAAACGAGGTACAAAGGCATACCTATGGATTTTAACCTAGATAGTGGGCCCCGGACCAAACTGACCGGTCGAAACTTAGGGGAATGTATCGCACAACCTAAAATCCTCAATAAACGAGGCTAGAGTCATGCTCCCTTCCAAATTGCACATTTTTCCCTCATTTATGCTTTTAATGGTTTGTCCATAATTGTCATGCATTATTAGTATGTTCACACATCGATAAACTGACATTCATGCAAAACGCTGATTTTTGATTTCTTAATTATGACACAAATCGTTGATTCATTCAAAAGAAGCTGAAAACCTAGTCCCCGAACCCAATGATTCAAGGCTAGTGCATTTTATCCAAAGGCAATCTGAAAATGATGTCCGTCATGGGGTTTTTTCCTTAGTCTTTCCCTGAAAACAAAAACAAACTAAGGTGGTGACTCTATCACACCACACTCCTGTCAAAGCGCTCCAAAGAGCCAACCCAACTTAACTTAAGTGCTAAATCGAGCCATAATTGATCTAAATCAAAACCAAAGGAACCATATGGAGTTCTTCCCAGTTTCCATGACGAACTGACCAATGGGCCCATCTAGATTGACTCCGTCTTTCGGATCTTTCTCATGGTGCTCAGAAGGGGGCCACAGATGGTGACTCCGCTGGGGACTTTAACATTTTTAAACTACAAAATGTAGTAAGAGGATTACCGAGTAGGCTTGGAATCTTAGGTTTGTGTCTAATTGAGAAATCACCATTTGCATACATTCAGATATGTCATTTGGGATCCTTTCCCGTCATTAGAGCTAAGCAAATTGAGTTGCTATTATCACTTAAGGGCAATCTTCCTTAGAGCTGCCCTGGGTCGAGAAAGCTATTCACCCAATCCTCGTACCTTCGTTCCTTACGGTAGGGTAAAGGGTTTGGGGTACCAATCATTCCATTTGATACGACAAGGTCAAATAATGAGTTACATTCCAACTCTAGCAGATAGGACCCTTAAACCAGTCCACCAAAAGCATGTAATGACCCTAGAACCAATCTCTAGGAGTATATGCACCCAAAATATCATGAAGCCTTTTTAGCATAACATTCACGCATTCAAGCATTCCATGTTATGGACCAACTAGTGGTCAACCTAAACATCAATCAGTGGTCAAGCCTAAACATAATCCCTATCCAAGAAGCCTTAAATCCAACCTAAGCACCCTAACCGGGGGCAATACCTCGATTAAAGCCTTAACTAATTGATCTAAGCATTGCCTTCCAAATTTTCCAAGCCTCTAACCCTGACTTGAGCCACCAGAAGCCTTAAATTTGACCTAAGCACCTGAACTGGGGGCAATGCCCCGATCAAAACCCTCATTGATATGAGCATTGGCTTCCAAATCTTCCAAACCTCAAAGCTGACTTGAGTGCACTTCAAGAGCATTACTAGACTCCCAAAAACCTCAAATCTGACATGAGTACACTTTAAATCTCAAGACTAACCTGAGTCCACTTGGATCCTCAAATCTGAACTGAGCAACACTGAATCAATGAAAGCCTTAAATCAGACATAAGCATCTCTAAATCCCTCAAAAGCCTTAAACCAGACCTAAGCATCTCAAATTTCTAAAAACCAGAAATGCCAACTCGAATGTCATTACATGCTTTAAACCTAACCTAAACAAGCACTGACCTCTCTTTTCGGCTATTTCTTCTAGAAAACAAAGTATGGCTAATCCTACTATGAAATTGAGACAAATGATCATGGACATGTTCCAAGAACATGAAACCCACTTTTGGAACATGCTCACTAAACAATAAGACAAGTTTTAAGCTGCCATAACAGCTCAGAAAGAAACCATCCTAGAGGAAGGAAGAGCCATGCTGAGCCTTTGCCAAGATGGTACACCACATCTTCCACCTCCAAACAAGAATGTGGGGCTTGATGAGAATAACCTACACTAAATCCCTCAAATCCAAGATATCGGCAACTTGATCGCCAATGACCTAAATCCCAAAGGTGCCACCACCTCCAACATTACTAACTCCCTACCTCTAACCACAAAGCAAGGCCCTGAACAATCCTCCCCTTCATTCTTCACAAGGTGGAGTGGCATAGCTTCCGGACTGCTGAGTCCTATCCTGAAAGAACCACTGTAAGTTCCTCCTCCACCTCGAGCAAAAATATAGGGTCGGAAGAAGACCACTTCAGCCCATAGTATTGCCATAACATGGAGTTGGGTCTTACTTGGCATAATCCTCAAATTGTGAGACAAAGGCCTACAGAACCCTCCCTCTCGTCCCTTGGGAAGTGGGGAGGTGAAGCTCTTCCTCCAGCTCTAAGATCAGCTCGCTGACGTGCTAACTTGGGAGCACCATTGTCTATCTTCTACCAGAAAGCTCTCGAGGACAACATCATTAAGCCCTTTGCACCAAGAGCATCAGCCAGAATACTACCTAGGGGGTATAATGTCAATGCTTACAACACATTCCACTAATTAGGGGTAGGGCATCATACTGACACATGTAGAGCCTTGAGAAACAGCATACAAGACCTCTTGGAGAGTGGCCGACTCCCTCCCATCCAACCCAAACTAAAAACCTGCATGGATCTCATTCCTTAACCTCAACCCAAGAGATAGAAGATGACCTTGATTCTCTAAAAACCAGTGTAGCTAAGCACTTTCCTTCAACCCAAAGTCTCAAATCTGAACTAAGCATCATAAAATTGCTTTATCCAAGTTGCATGCTTTAATCCTGACCAAAGCAAACTCAAACCCTCTTTTGTCTCCCCTCTTAATCCAAATGGAAATAGATCCCATCAAACTAAGGACCTCTTCAAAATTTGTCCTTGGAAGAGACCGTAGAGTAGTTACCAATGTCCATTGAGATTGAGTCTAAGTCTGAGTCTGAGTCAAAATTTGAAAATCCAGTCCCATAGAGTTTGTGTCCTCTTTTCTGTCTCCTTTGTCGGACCATATCAGTCTTTTTATCGAAACTAATGTAGATGCCAATCAGGGCTCTTCTATTCATAATGAAAATTATAATTTTCTTATTACCACTATCTCTAGCCTAAGTGAGATTGCCAGCAAAAATAAAATTGAATAAAAAAAACAAAAAACACAAAAACAAATAAATGTTGCTAGTCATAGAGTTTGTGTCCTCTATTTTCTGTCTCGCTTTGTCGCGACGATATAGTTCTTTTTTATCGAAGACTAATTGTTAGATTGCAATCCAGGGTCTTCTATTTTATAATGAAATTTTATAATTTTTTTTCCACTATCTCTTAGCCTAAGTGAGCATTGCCAGCAAAAATAAAATTGAATAAAAAAAACAAAAACACAAAACAAATAAATGTTGGACTAATTTGAATACCAGTGCATAACATCATGAATAGCAGTGGAGCTGACTAGAGCTCATTGACATCATCTACGAACTGGGCTTCTTAGTGGGGGTAAATCTCAGTGAAATTGCTGCCACCTTTTGTGGCAAATAAAAGCCAATCGAGATAGAAAATCTGAAAACAGAAGTTCGAAAGAACTCTTTGAGAATTAAGGCGAGGACCTCCATCAAATGCAACCAGGGTAATAGGCTTTATCTCACTCCTCCATCAAAATGCCAACCAGGGTAATGCTTTATTCACTAGTTCATGGACGAAAATAGTCCTCCATGTTGACATTCAAAATCATTTATTCTGAATCATAGGGGAAAGCTGACTGCCCGAAGCAAAATGGGTTTAAGGACACCATGATTAGTTAAAAGGAAGACTCGAAGCCCTTAATCAGAATTAAGGTTATCAACAATAGCTTGGTGCTTCAACAAAAGAGACCAAGACTAAAAATTAGAAGAAGGGTATCTTGTACTCAAAGAAAAATAGAGCTTCTGTACGAGATCCTCGCGGCAAAATCAAGCCCAACTAGGCAGCCCCTTCATATCCTGAAAAGATTCTCTTTAAAGGCATTGTCATCCTGTCAGATATAGATGACAATGAGTTCACCAATTCATGCAATTTGGATCAGCCAAAGAGGTACTTCGTGTGAATGCATCCAAACTTTAGCATTAGAAATCTTGCCCCCTTTATATCACCGTTAAGCCAAACTACAATGACCTAACTCTCAAAAATATGTTTAGTAAAGTACGAGATATGTAGGTAGCCAACCTATGGGTGTGGTCATAATAACAATAGGAATATATTTCACCCCTTTCATGAAAATTCCAGATTTTCACTATGTCAACTAAACAAAAAATCAATCAAAAGCTGAATTGAAAACCCGCAAAGGGTGGTTCAAGAAAAAATAAATATAGGTAAGTTGAAAACCTATATGGGCAGGCGACTTAGGTAAAATCAATACAAGCTCGCTAAGTCGAAAATCCAAAAGGGCAGCTTATATAAAAGTTAGGACAACCTGCTAAATCGAAAACCTGCAAGGGCAGTTTAGACAAAAATTAAAGCATAAAGCAGCAATCTCATAAAGGCTAAACTAAGAGTCTCAAAATTATTTCTCTTTTACATGTCTCTAACAGTATGAGCCCTATAGAAGGAATATCACAAAAGCCCTATCATCCAAGCATCTATCCCTTGTCCTTACCCTGTGTCAAATGTTCATCCCTATATAGTGTGGGTCATAATATATCGAAAGCCCTACTAAAATATAGACTAAACCATCCACTTCTAGCCGAGATCCAAAAATCAGACATATGTCAAAAGACAAGTCAAAATCTAACCCGATAAGTCAAAATGCACTGTAGGTCTAAGAAAGCTGTCTACATTACCTTGGATACATGTCTCTGGAGTCTTCCAAGTCATCTGAGTTCTCAAACACGATATGGTGAGCAACTGTCTCTAATGTTGCCCTATGTCTACCCTTAATCCCTCGAGTCAGTCTTACTCTACGGTTTCTCTCATGGTCTCTGTACTCTGAAATCTAGCCTTCTCTAAAAAGTATGCAAAACCATACTTTCCACCTTAATCCAGAAAGCAAGCATTCAAATGCAAACCCATCCTAAGATCATACAGACTCAGCTGTATCTATCCTCAACTCCCTGGCATTCCTAAAACCATGTCAATCTAACTAGAAATCCAAATCCAATTCAAAAATGGCTACCTAAAGCAAAACCAGACCTTACAACCAACAACAGGCATCCATATGAAAACCATTCGTAGATTAGATAGACTCATCTATACCCACCTTAATGTCTAACTAGACCCAAAGCAAAGTAAAACCTTGCACCCAAAATCCAAAAAATAGGTATTCCCCCAACCCATTCACAGATCAGATAGACTCAACTATACCCACCTTTAATATCTAGCTTTATCGAAAAAGCAACCAAACCAAACTAGACACCCAAACCAGTTCAGAATTGGTTACCTGAAGTAAGGCCAGACCTTGCAGTAGAACCCAAAAGATAGGCACCCACGTGCAAACCATCTTAACCATCAGCCAAACCTAGCTGTGCCCATTCTTACGATTGAACAGACTTAGTTGTGCCCACCTTCGTATCCAGTCTTACTTGAGCCAGAATCAGACATTACATCAGAATCTAGAAGACAGGCACCCATGTGCAAACTATCCTACCCATCAGATAGATCCAGCTGTACCCACCTTCAACACCTAGCCTTTCACAAACAAATGCCAGCCAGATCAAAAACCTAAACCAATTTAGAATCGATTACATGAAGCAAAACCAGATCTTGCACCAGGATGCAAAAGATAGGCACCCGCATGCAAACCAACTTAACCACCAGACAGACCCAGCTATACCCCTTCCTAGAAATTTGACAGACTTAACTATACCCATCTTCAATACCGAGCCTTTCTTGAGGGCACCTTAATCCACTCAGAAACTCAAGCCAATTCAAAAATGGCTACCTGATGCAAAACTAGACCTTGCACAAGAATTCATAAGACAGGCACCTATGTGCAAACTATCTTACCCGTCTGATAGACCTAGCTACACCTACCTTAAAAATTTGATAGATCCAACTATACCCATCTTCAATACCTAGCCTTTCCTGAAAGCACCTTAATCCACTTGAAAACAAAAACCAATTCATAATTGGTTACCCTATAGCAAAGCAAGATATTGCACCATAATCCAGAAAATAGGCACCCATGTGCAAACCTTCTCACCCACTAAACAGATCTAGTTATACCCATTAGGCAGACCTGACTATATTCATCAGACGGATCCAGTTTTACCCATCCTAAAACTAGATAGGCCCAACTGTACCCATCTAACAAACTCAATTGTACCCATCATCCCTAATCACTACCCCAAGCCTCATCCTTGGACTCCCTTTTCTAAATTACCAAATGTGTCAACTATTAACCTAAGCGTTCATCCAATCAGACCCAAAAGCCAAAACAGACCTTGTACCCAAGACCTAGAAAATAGGTGTTCCCCTTACAACCTATTCACAGATCAACCAGTCTCTATTGTACCCCATTGTAAACACCTACCCTTTTCCCAAAAACCTATAACCTAAGTCAAAAACTCAAACCATTTCAGAAATGGTCACCGCATTTACTATTGCACGACATGCATACTATTTTATCTACTAACCATGACTTTTAGGTCAATAATCAAAGCGAATCAAGATAATTGGTGCCAAAGCCAAAATGAACAAGGCAGCTAGTGCCAAAATTAAAATATCAGTATAGCTCAGTGCAAGTTCAGAATAGGCAATCAGTGTAAATTTCCATCAGTACAACTTAGTGCAATACTCCGAAATAGGCATTCAGTGTAACCACTCTGAAACAGGCATTCAGTGGAAGTATCCCCAACAAGCAATCAGTGCAAATTAGTCAAAGACAGGCATTCAGTGCAACCACTTTGGAAAAGATAGCTAGTGCCAGGGCCAGAAAGGGGTCAGATTAACAGAGTTTGAAAAGAAGGTTGTTCATCTGAGGAACCTAATGTCGAAGGCAGTTTCAAACAGGGAATCGGTGCCAAAATCAAAAAATCAGGTAGCCAGTGACAAAATTAGAAAATCAAGACAATTCATTGCAATTCAGTGTAGTGCCAATACAAAACAAGGCAACCAGTGCCAAAAGCCAGAAAACATGGCGGCCAGTGCGAAAGTCAAAAAAACAATGCAATCATAGTTCAAACAAGGAAACCAGTGCCAAGAATAAGAAACTAGTGCTACCCAGTGCAATGGCAACTCAAGACAAGCAAATTAGTGTAAAAGTCAGACATGTCAAGCATTTAGTGTAGAACAATAAATGATGAGTATAACAGATATACATGGATAAACAGAATGTCTAATAAACATAAAAAAGGAAAGAATAGTATATCCTACAACAAATATGTTTGGTGCCTAAACCGGGGCAGCGCGAAACCCATACATATCAAAAGTGGCTACCAGAGCTTACAAATGTCCTGAGTCCTAAAACATAAAAAGAAGGAACGAAAAGAGTCAACAATGTTTCCTCACCTTCTCTACCTTCGCCTCATCCGATTGCTTATTGACGAGGCCCTCCTAAGTGAGAGACTCTAACGGTACAACCCAGAGATGGCCAATGGCAGCAGATATCTCCTTATTCCAATAAGGGGGAGCCTACAAAATAGACAACATTAACCAAGTAGGAAATCCTTTTGAACTTGACTAAAGAAAAATAGTAATTTAGAAGCAAACTTACCGGTTGACCCATAGGAAAATCAGGCCACCCCTCGGGAATAGTCATCGAAACTTGGAAGATCCGGCATGAAACCCAGTAGATCAGCCAAGCGATCAGGCCTAAGGCAGGAAAGGTCCACATCTACTGGGCGAGCGCCAAAATGAATCCCCATCAGAAACACAAACTCGAAGGGAGTCAATGTCTACTCCCCCAATCGGCATGTGAAAGGTGTCGATGGTATCCCACCAACACTCTATCGATGCCCTCCATAAGCCATGGTAGACACTGTCAATCTCCAGCATGGCAAAATGATCTAGACCAAAAGGGGATACCTGATCTCGAACTACTAGATACCTTTAAAAGATGTGTCAAATGATACTCAAATCCTTTAGTGCCCTTTTAGAACAGACAGTCGCCCAAAACGGGCATCACAGTGCAAAAGTGTTATATGAAGTTGAATTAACCAATCATACAGGAAGACAATAAGTAAGCAGGCTAATCGCAGAATAACCAAACTCGAAACAAGGTCTCTAGATCAACTATCAGGATATCTGGGCCATCAATAGGGTTTCTGGACCAACAATAGGATAATCAGCCTCGAAATAGGGTTTTCAGACCAAGTTCAAAGAAGCAAAAGGTGTACCCAGACCAACTATAGGGTAATCAGCCTTAAAATAGGATTTTTAGACCAAGATCAGATTATAAACAAGGGTCTCGAGACCAACTACAAGGGTATCTAGGCCATCAACAAGGTTTCTAGACCAACTATAAGGTAATCAATCTAAGAACATGGTTTTTAGACCAACTCCAAATGAGAAATAGGGTTTCCAAACCAACTACAAGATAGTCAACCTCAAAATAGAGTTTTGTAGACCAAATCCAGATCAACTTCAGGATAATCAGATTTTAAAATAGGTTTTTCAAACGAAGTCTAGATCAGAAGCAGGGTTTCCAAACTTAGAATCAGGTTTTCAAACAAACTATGGAGAAATCGGACTTAGAACACGGTTTTCAAACCAAGTCCAAATCAGAAATAGGGTTTTCAAACCAACTCTAGAGTGAACAGACTAGGACAAGATTTCCAAACCGATCCCAAATAATCAGACTCCTGTCAGGACTGCCAATAGGGTCTAACCAATTTTCCCTGACAACAAGGGGTAGATAGTAATTTTTAGATAATTGGACTCCTACGAGGACTGCCAACAGGGTCTAAGGAGGTTACAATTTCGATTAGAGTTGAAAACGGGCCACTAAAGCAAAAGACCAGTTTTCTCGACAATAGGTGGTAGAATAGTAATTTAATTATCAGATTCCTGCCGGGACTGCCAATAGGGTTTAAAGAGGTTACAGTTTCGATCAAAGCTGAAAATAAGCCACCAGGGTAAAAGACCAGTTTTCCTAACAACTAGGGGAAAATGGTAATCTTCAGACAATCAGACTCCTACCGGGACTACCTATAGGGTCTAAGGAGGTTACAGCTTTGATCAGAGCTGAAAACAGACCACTAAGGCAAAAGACCGGTTTTCTCGCCGATTGGGGTAAAATGGTAATTTTAGACAATCAGACTCCTACCGAGACTACCTACAAGGTCTAAGGAGGTTACAACTTTGATTAGAGATGAAAACAGGCCACCAACGTAAAAGATCGATTTTCCACCAATTAGGGGTAAAATAGTCATTTTTAGATAATCAGACTCCTGCCACGACTACTTATAGGGTCCAAGGAGGGCACATTAGCAATCAGACTCCTATCAGCACTGCCTATAGGGTCTAAGGAGGTCATATGGACTTTTTAAAATCAACCGAATTAGACGAACTCCGAAAAAATATTCGTGGAATCAAATGAGACTCTCACTGGATGTTCCAGACATCGCCACGACCTACCAAGGTATGGTTTGCAGACCAATAATCCATTTAGAAATGTTGAAATCAGGGTTTGTAAGTTCAGATCTTGATCAGCTCCAATCTTCCAGAGGGGGCAAACTGTTGACCATGATTTTAGCACCGGAGCATGAGAACAGGCTTAATTCTGGGTTCCAAGGCATAACAAGCTAGACTTAAGGCATAATGGGAAACAGCCATGACATCGAGATGTAGGAAATTTTGTCACAGTTCCAATGCATCAAGAATCAACTCAATTGGACGTCGTTTGGGCCTCGAACCAGCATCTGGAAGCGAAACAGCACGGAAAATCAAACCAAACCGCATAGAAATCAAGGACCTCCAAATTGGTATCGGGGACCCCTAAAATGGTACCGACCTTGGCTGCCAAAGGAGGATAGGCCGATACCAATTTGAGGTGGTAAGTATCGAATTTGAGATGGTTGGTAATGATTTTGACGCGCCAAGTAGACCCTTTTGCCTATAAAAAGACACTTCTCCCCCTCATTTCCTCACCTCTTATTGCTTGATTGAGCGCTTCTCAAGCGTCAATGAATCTCAATCCCCTTTTGCAATTCTAAGGCAATATAGTCCAACCTTGCTCTTCTTCCTTAGTTGAGTTAAATCCTGTCTCGGTACTCAAAAGTTCATTGTTTCGACTTTCACTTACACTTTGGTCTTCCAAGGCAAATATAGTCCAACCTTGCCTATCTTCCTTAGTTGAGTTAAATACTGTCTTCGGTACTAACAAAAGTTCATTGTTTTCGAATAGTCCAACCTTGCTCTTCTTCCTTAGTTGAGTTAAATCCTGTCTCGGTACTCAAAAGTTCATTGTTTCGACTTTCACTTACACTTTGGTCTTCCTTAGACCAAAGCTATTAGTTAATTAATTTGTTATTAATTAATTTAAGAATTAATTTAAAATTCATTAATTAACACTAGTATATATAAAAATATAATTCAGGTCCTCGCGCCCTACCTTAACTTATTTGGAGAGAGACTCGACCTCTTTGGTCGATTTCCAACGTGGAGCTCCGATCCGGTCGAGTTACAAGCACGAGGGTATAATCACTAAACTCAAATCTTTATCAGTTAAGCTTAGTCCATCCGACACCTTATATACTGCCAAACTCGGTCTGTTTGGCCCTCCATAAGCCCACTCCCCGAGTGGCACCTTCAAAACCCTACCATCATAATTGATGGTAGAACTTCATTCATCCTAATCCTCATACAAACGAGGTACGAAGGCATGCCTTTAGATTTCAGCCTAGGTAGCGGGTCCCTGAACAAACTAACTAGTCAGGACTTAGGGGATTATGTCGTATGACCTAGCATCCTTAATAAATGAGGCTAGAGTCGAGCTCCCCTCCGAATTACACATTTTTTCCATCATTTATGCTTTTTGATGCTTCGTCTATAATCGCCATGCATTATTAGTATGTTCATGCATCGATAAACTGACATTCATGCAAAACGCTGATTTTTGATTTCTTAATTATGACCCAAACTGTTGATTCTGTTGAATTCATATCGAAAGAAAGCCCCTTGAAAACCTAGCCCCCAATACCTAATGATTTGAGGCTAGTTGCATTTATCCAAAAGGCAAGCCATGCATTATTAGTATGTTCATGCATCGATAAACTGACATTCATGCAAAACGCTGATTTTTGATTTCTTAATTATGACCCAAACTGTTGATTCATTCGAAAGAAGCTGAAAACCTAGCCCCCAAACCTAATGATTTGAGGCTAGTGCATTTTATCCAAAGGCAATGTGGAAATGGAGTCCATCACGGGGTTTTTCCCTTAGTCTTTCCCCGAAAACAAAAACAAACTAAGGTGGCAACTCCAAAGAGCCAACCCGACTTTACTTAAGCGCTAAACCAAGCCATAATCGATCTAAATCAAACCAAAGGAACCATAAGGAGTTCCTCCCAGTTTCTGTCATGAACCGACCAATGGGCCAAACTGGATTGACTTCGTCTTTCAGATCTTTCCCATAGCGCTCGAAAGGGGGCTCACACACATGCTTATGCATGTGCTACAAGTAATGGCGCAAGGCCTTTCCCAAATCAGGAAAGCTTTTGGCATGAGCAAGGCAAAAACTGGGGAATCTGGGCTCATGTGGCACGAGCCACAGGCTTGTGGCGCACGCCACATGTAGTGGCTTGCGCCACTAGCTTAGACCACGTGCCATAGAGGCACAGAAACTCCTTTGTGGTTGATCCTAAGTTTCCATCATAACCAGACCCAGAACAAGTGTTTAAAACACAGAAAAGGAAAAGAAAAGAATAAAGAAATAAATTTAAGGTTCTCAAAAATTACCTTCGAAGATTTCTTTTGAAGATTAGTTCAAAAATGGATGAAGAAATCCAACTCTATGGTCCTTGATCCAATAGTTCGAGATTCAAGATTAAAGTATGAGTTTTTAAGATTTCTAAAATATGCTTAAGAGTTTTTTATAAAAAAAAAAAATCAATGGATCACAACCTTAGAACAAAGGGAAACAATGGTTTCCTTTGATTTCTTAGAATGAGTTTTAAAATTTCAAGAGTTTTCTTACGCTATCCAAAAAAAATCCTCCCTTTGCTCATCCCTCAATGTCTATTTATAGCATTTGAGGGTGAGGTGGCCCCATTTAAGGCTGACGTCTCAAAAATGCCATTGATGGGACCCGCAGTAAGGCTGGGCCCACTTTTACCAAATTAGACTGGTGGCACGTAGAATGAGATGGTGCACCGAAAAGTGTGCCGAGAGAGCCCAACGCACTTCTCGAGCCCGATTTATCGCGTAACACCTGGTAACCTGAAAAGTAAAAATGGTTAAACGCATAGATAATTTTAGCCACGGACCATTGGTCTAAAAACCGAGATGATCAAGAATCCCAATCCAATTTTATACAAAAAACGATACAGCATCACTGAACATTTTAGGGGCAAAATTTGAGCGTCTACAGTTTGTCTTTTTAAAACAACTCTACCTCCTCTCTCGTTCGTTTTAATCTCATTTAGCGGAATAAATATCTGATTTGAAACTGAAGGACCATTTTAATGAGACGAAACTGAATCTCGAAGACTAAATACCTAATAGTCAAAAATACGAGGATGAGTTGATTAATTTTGTAAAATCTCAGGGACAAAATAAGTATTTTCCCTTTATCATAAATGTTGTAATGTTGGCCCTTAAAGTTTACTGAATAACCATTTGTAATCATCTGAGCAATACTCAACATATTTTGAGCTAAGGAAGGTATGAATAAAATATTATGAATGAGTTTCACACCATCCTTCGTTTGCACAACGACTGAGCCCTTTCCCTAAGCCTAAAGAATTTGACCATTTCCAAGTTTCACTTTGGTGTTAATTGATCTATCTAGTTTATTGAACATGCTCTCCTCTTTGGCCATGTGACTAGTATAAGCACTATCAATATACCAAGTTTCTTGACTGGCATCTCTTGTGACTTGAGAAGCCACGAACACATTTTCGGTCTCATTCTCCTCATGTTCATTAGTGTAGTTAGGTTTTTGTTGATTCTGCTGCTGATTCTGATTCTTTGTTTGATTTTGCTTGGCCTTGAAAAATTGCTCAAACTGCCCAAATTTCTTGCAAAACCTACATTGTACCTTTGATTTGTCCTTTGTCCAGCAATCCTTCTCTAAATGGTTTGGCTTTTTACAAAAGTTGCAGGGTGGAAACTCACTTGTTCTTCCTTCTCTTATGATAGCTTTTCCTTTGTCTGAAGTTTTTGAACTAAACATATCTTCTAATGGTTGTCTTTCCCTTTACTTGGCTTGAAAAGCTCCTTCACTTGCATTTTCATCTCTGAAGTTAGACCTTTGTTCCTAAGCTTGTAACTTACTAATAAGCTCAGCAACTGACAAAGTCCTAAGATCACATGATTCTTCAATAGCAGATACTTTAGGTTCAAATCTAGTTGGTAGACTGATTAAAATCTTTTCCACAACTTTAAAATTTGGAAATTCATCCCCCAACAACCTGATTTTATTCACCAACTCTAGCAAATTAGTAGCATACTCCTTCACTGTTTAACTTTCTTTCATTCTAAGCACCTCAAACTCCCTTTTTAGAGTGAGAAGCTTAACTATTTTCATTCTATCACTACCTTCAAACTCCTCCTTTAGCTTATCCCAGGCCTGTTTTGGAGTTTCACAAGCCATGATTCTTGTGAATATAGTTTTTGATAAACCCCAATGTAAACATATCAATACCCTTGGCTTCTTGGCCTTTTGCTCTTCAAAATTCTTTATTTGAGCTAATGTTAGATCAGGACCAAGAGGTGTTGGATTTACTCCATCTTCTATAACTTCCCACAAATTCAAAGCTTTCAAATAAGCTTTCATTTTAATTACCCATATATGGTAATTTTCTCCATTAAACATTGGAGGACCAATTCCTAAAAAATTGCTACTGGATGACATCTTTTAGTGTTTTATTTTATACTCACACTAAAGAAGAATTTTCTCACTTTCACAGGACCCTCAATGTCACACCGGACTCCAACCACCAATGGAACTCTCTAAGATCATGATAGATCTTAGTACTCCCCGGACGCATTGCATAAGAACTAACATGAGCCTCATCAAGAATCATCTGTCTCAACTCAGGAATCTTAGGCACACAAATATGATCCTTAAAATATAAGTAACCATCATCCTTAATCTAAAATCTCTTCTTCTTACCCTCTAAAGTCAACTTCTACCATTCAGCAATCTGATCATTTGAACTCTGAGCATCTCTAACCTATTGAACCAAATTCGGTCTAACCCTTAATTTTGTCACAGTGGAACCGTCATTGCACAATTACATAATAGCAAACTTAGCCCTCAAAGCAAACATGGACTTCCTACTCAAAGCATCAGCAACTAAGTTAGCCTTACCCGGATGGTAATCAATCACACAGTCATAATGCTTAAGCAGCTCAATCCATTTCCTCTGTCTTAGATTCAACTCTTTCTGTGTAGGCAGATACTTCAAGCTCTTATGATTTGTGTAGATGAAACACTTCCCACCATATAGATAATGCCTCCATATCTTCAGAGCAAACACAATAGTAGCAAGCTCTAAGCATGAGTGGGATAATTCTTCTCATGAGGCTTAAGCTACCTAGAAGCATAAGTAACTACCTTACCCTCTTGCATAAGCGCACAACCAAGACCATTAAGTGAAGCATCACTGAAAACCACATAGTCTTTACTAGAAACCGGTTGTGTAAGGATAGGAGCCTCACTAAGCATACCCTTTAACTTCTCAAAGATAGCTTCACATTTATCAGATCACTCAAACTTGACATTCTTGTGCAACAACTTTGTCAAAGGAGTAGCAAGAAGAGAAAAACCTTTGACAAATCTTCTATAATACCCAGCCAAGCCCAAGAAACTCAGAATCTCTATAGCATTCTTAGGCGGCGTCCAATCAAGGACTGCCTTTATCTTCTTCGGATCAACTCAAATACCATCAGCTGAAACCACATGCCTAGAAAAGCTACCTTGCTAAGCCAGAACTCACACTTATTGAACTTGGCATACAACTGCTTATCTCTCAGAGTTTGCAAAACTATCCTCAAGTGCCTATCATGCTCATCCTTAGTCTTAGAATAAACTAAGATATCATCAATGAAAACCACTACAAACTAATTCAGATAGTGATGAAAGACTCTATTCATCAAGTCTATAAAAGCAGCTGGAGCACTAGTCAACCCAAAAGGCATAACTAAAAACTCATAATGGCCATATCTGGTCCAGAATTGTAAGCCCCCTTCCGAGTGCCATGGGAAAGATTTGAAGGACGGAGTCTATCAAGATGGGCCCATTGGTCGGTTCGTCATGGAAAATGGGGGGAACTCCTTACAGTTCCTTCTATTTGATTAGGATAGATTAATTATGGCTCGATTTAGCGCTTAGGTGTGTTAAATTGGCTCTTTGGAGCACTTTGACGAGTGTGTGATATGATGGAATCGCCACCTTAATTTGTTTCTGTTTTCGGGAAAAACTAAGGAAAAAACCCCATGATGGACTCCAATTTCAGTTTGCTTTTAGGATAAAATGCACTAGTTTCAAATCATTGGGTTTAGGGACTAGGTTTTCAGCTTCTTTTGAAATAAATCAACGGTTTGGCTCATAATTAAGAAATCAAAAATCAACATTTTGCATGAGTGTTAGTTCATCAATGCATGAGCATACTTATAATGCATGGCAATTATAGACAAAGCATAAATGATTGAAAAGTGCGTAATTCAAAGGAGAGCCCGACTCTAGCATTGTTTATTGAGGATTCTAGGTCGTGCGACACATTCCCCTAAGTCTCGACTAGTCAGTTTGGTTAGGGTCCCGCTACCTATGTAACACCCACCGCCCAGCCCCAAGAGACCCGACTGTGGATGCCACATTCGGTGCCGGAGACACTGTCCTAACATAAAATATGAATCATAAAATCAAATTATTAATTAGAAGTGATTAATCATTTATAAGTTTAGCGAGTAATTTTTTCTTTATAATGATTGAGAAAAATCCTACAGAAATACTGTAAGAATATCCCTTTAAAAACCGAGCTCGCCAAACATGAAAAAATATGAATCCAAATAACATCAAATTAAATTTAATTAGAAGTGGAATTTAATCATTTATAAGTTTAGCGAGTAATTTTTTCTAAGTTTAGCGAGTAATTTTTTCTTTATAATGATTGAGAAAAATCCTACAGAAATACTGTAAGAATATCCCTTTAAAAACCGAGCTCGCCAAACATGTGAATAAAAAACACTCCCAATTTTAAACTCTAAACCCCCAGCAAACTCCAGTAATCATCACAGCAACACAACAACACTTCTATACCTTCATAACTCTAAATAAAATCCTTATGTTCTTAATCATCAAGTCCTTATGTTCTTAATCATACCAACTATCTTAAACATATTTTATATCCAAACATTAAATAAAATTTCATACTTATCTCCAAATATATACACCAAACTAATTTATCATTACATTCTTAAGTTATAATTCAAATAACATAATCTCCGAAAATGTAATAATTATACATGCCATGATTCTTAAGCACATCAAACTAATTCTACCACTACTAAAATAGTCTCTTCTGTTCTAAAGCTACTCTTCTGATCTTCAAGTAGTAACCACGGACTTCAACTTACGCGTGATAAAAATCAACGCGCTGAGTATAAAACTCAGTGGTGCTCATAAATGACAAACTTACCAATGTTGCATTGGCACTTACCAAATGTTGCACTGGCCACACACTTTAAAATATTAAATTTTCATCAACAAGAACATTACATTTACATTTATAGCAAAAGAAAATATCAAATAAACTTATAATTAACAAACATAATAATTTAATTTCCTTCAAATCATAAATTTTCATTATTGGAACATTCTATATATACCCAATACAACACTATTTTAATTTTTAAAACCATGTACCGACAAACATCATGCTTTGAAAATTCATTTGATAACAATAATCATTTATTTCGAAACTAAAGATTTTACTGAAATAATATATCCATTTCATTTTAAAGTGCCTTAAAAAATATTTCCAAGGGCTCGCATACACTTAAGAGGAAAGAGAAAGCAGAATAAGGTTTCATAACTTATTATAAATGGCCTATAGGTCGCCAACTTTCTTCATTAACATATACGAGCAGCGTCTTGGCCCTAACATAGGACACCCACGTGGCCCTAGCATCTATTGACATCAAATAAGCTTCTTTCATTAATGGCATACAAATGCCTGAGCCATGCCTCACATTACATTAAAAATTCAAAAAATATTCACGCATCAACATTCACACCAGTATAGTTAGAGCCCAATCCATTGTTTAATTCTTAATTCATAACACATTCTCATAAAACTTGTCTTATGCTTTTCAGTCTTTCTTAAATTCATAATGTCAGCTTACTTTAAATCCAGTCAGTAACTCCGTGAAAAATTCACTACCTATAACAAAAGTTACCTTAACTTAGAACAATCTTCTTATATATTGAACATCATACCATGTAAATTACTTTAGAAACTTAAGTGCTCATTGAAAAACAATAGATTACTCAGATAGAGGAAGTTCTCATAATTCTTTTTCTTTTTAAAACTTTCCTTAAAGTCATAATAAAACAATTTATCATAAGTAATTTCTTTATCATATAAATCATACATTTCCGTTATTCAAATTAAAGCACATACACTTAAATATTCTTTTTTTTTTAAAAAAAAAAATATAACATTACACAAAGTTATCAAAATAATCATACTTATGTCATATTATACAGCAGAACATTTTAAAAAAAAAAAACAATTAAGTTAAAACCTTACTAAACCCTAAGGTGGCTTCAACCTTCTTTAATGAAAAACCAAGGGGAGGGAATTTCCTTCTCCAATCAAGCATGCTAACACTAACCTCTTATGCACCCAAAGTATCCCATGTCAACCCTCATAATTGCATTTATCCTAAACCATCCCCACATTTTTTCCCAATTTCCAACAAGTTTTTCCGCATTTATTAGTTCATTTAAAACACTATCCACAATAATTACTTTTTAAACTTGTTCTTATTTTTTGTAAATGAAATCCTAAAAACTAAAAAATAATCAGAGAAAACTTCCTCACCACCTGATTCTTACATACCTTTATCCAAATAAACCTATGATTCAAGACATCAAGGAAATTCCAGCATTAAAAATAACCTTGACCTTTGATGGGTTTTTAAGACATAACTGAATTATTGTCTCCAACCCCCCCCCCCCCCCCCCCCCCCCCCCCCCCCCCTAATTGAATTGAAATTGATTCATTAGAATCTAAGAACAAAAATTTCTACAAAATGTTATGAAGGAACCACAGGCACAGATCAATCTTGTTAAGGTAGCAAACAAAAGCTAGGAACACAGACCACAGTCCAGACCTGACTTTCAGCAGAACCGATTTAGCAGAACCAAGTCCAATGTTTATTGAATTCCTCCTTAATCAAACACTCAAATTAAATCAATCCAAAACCAGAGAAGTCTCAAGAAACAGTTCAACAACTCTCATAAAGAACTAAGAACATAATCTTGTCATTATAGTGGTCAAAATGGGCAGTCAATTCAGTGATGCATGTGGCCCATCATAATAGAAGTCAGTTTGGGTGTTTCAATCATAAGTTGAGCTATGTATCTCCAAATTGGACACAAGAGGATGGGTTGGAAAGCTGAGAAGTAGACCTAAAACTTTTATGGAGGACTCAGACACAAATGGAAACTAGAAAGGACTGAAAAATGGTCCTTAATCTCACTCAATAATACATTTTTCCCAAATTCAGCTTTCTTCAACCATGAAAAGAACATGAACAACAAAGAAGACATAGATACAAGGTAGAGGTTCTACCACATACTAAATACTCATCAAACATCACCCAAGAGCATGTTATTGCAACCAAAGTTCAACAAATCAATTATTTCATACAAAATTCCAAAATATACACATGATAGCATTTGAGTAAGGTAAGTGTGTTTATGAACACGAACCTTCTAAACAAGCTTTGGAAAGCTTTAATCAAGGCTCCTCAAGCTTTGGTCTTGCCCTTATCTTTATTAGAAGGCTATCCACCCTTTGACCCAAGTAGGAAAATCACCAAAGTCCTTGAAATTAATTTCTTGAAATTAGTCACCAAAAATCACTTCTCTAGCTTCACTCTCTAAGATTAATTACTTAAATCAAGTTGGATGGGGTGAATTTGGTGGATTAGCAAGTAGAAGTTGAAGAAAAATAAGAGAAGGAGAGGAAGGTTGCATTGAAGAAAAGAAGAAGAAGAGAAAAAGTGGTTGCTCAATTATTGGAGTTGACTTTTATAAAGCAACTAAAGAGTGTTTTGGTCTTTTCCCATAATTGGATGGCTAAGATTGAGTCAATAGTAATCTAACCTAATGGCTACAAATATTCTCCAATTAAATTCCTTCAAAATATTATTTCTCCACAAATTCTCAAATTTACTCCATAAAAATAGTTCCTTAAATTTCCTTAATTAATATAACATCATAATTCACTATTCACTAATTATCTAAATTCTCCAAATAAATTCATTACTTACTTTCTACCCATAAAAATCATACTACTTCTTTACCCATAAAAATCATGCTTACATACTCCAAAATTATTTAAAGAAAATATAAAGCATACTATAGTAATTTTTCAGACCAAAATACTACCAGACTCCCGAGACCGGTTAGTACTGACCAAAATACTACCGACTCCCGGACCGGTAGTACTATTCACAGACTGGTGGTACTATTCATAAACCGGTAAACTTACTATTTCCGACATAAAAAAAAATGGGGCATTACAGTTCTACCCCCCTTAAAGAATTTCGTCCTTGAAATTCACTTGAATTAAGCAATTACAAATCTCATAATATTTTTCCGACTTAATTTATTCTTCCTTAATCGCCTAACACTTGTTATCCTTATATTCTATACGTGATTCTTTCAAATGAACATCCATAATAGCAAATTTAACCATTCCATATTTAAAAATTTTAATCTCATAATTATAGCATAAACTTTTTTTGCATACATACCGATTAGATCCTTAATATCCTCTTAAATTCCCTTATAAGAAAAAGCCATAAACGTCTCTTATTCTATCTAGCACTCAATCTAATCACTTATATAACTCCCATACCAAACATATCGTCATATCATATACATATCAAGGCATTTCATTTAAATATCATATTCAAAGATTTGCATAACGTAAATTCTCGTAAAGCATACATATATACATATATTCATACATGCATACTTGCAAGTTCCACTGTTGAGAAAATAAAACCAAAGGTTCAAATCGCAATACATAAAAGTAGTCGTACACAATCACAAAATTATGCCAATCATGCAATGTGTCATATAGATTATCCTAACTTGACCATTTATCCATGATTTGATAGTTCCATCCAATTAGAATTCACTATCACTAAGTCATAGCAATTCCACTTTTTGTTTTAATCATAGATATCTCACATAAATCCATAAATCTTCCATGACTCGTAAATACTTCTATTAACTATTAACCAATTTTTTCTATCGTAACAATGATCACTTATAAAATCTTGATCATTTTGGCTTAGAATTCATTCTCATATAAGTATAGTGAGATCAACACGAACCACAATTTTTACATATTAATGAAATCCCACAGTATAAAAATTCTTATCTTGTAATACATCATTATTTCTATTTCCATCAAATCTTAAAAACCATGATTCCTAATTTGTCAAAAACGCTAAATATTGACTCTCATCTCATTTAAATCATACTAATTCATACTCCTTCACCTTTTCGTAATTGATTCTTTTCTTAATATTCATACAATAACATGACTAGATCCATTCACTTATCTAATTTATTTGGTATAAATCAATTCAATAGGTTGGAAAATTCAATAGTTGGACAACTATCTCTCCATGTTCGATGTCATTCATTAATTCACTTAACCATCATGGTCCAATAGTTATATAACATAATTATCTTAATTTTTTTGTAGGAGTCATTTACTTTTTCTTGGATCATAGAAGCTCTCATTACACAAAAATCCTTCTTTATAACTTAAATAACATCTAGAATTCAACAAATACTTTAAACATCAAAAGACTTAATCTCATTGAATTTAATTCTTAATTATACCATATTAAACCCTAAGGTGTCACAATTCATACAAGATCCACTACTAGGCACATCAAGATTAAAGCAATTTATTTCTGACTAAGAATTACAATTTACTTTTCTTATAACCATAGTAATTCATATTATTCCCGATATTCATACATTTGAAAAATAGCTGATGAATACCATAATATACTCTAATCCACCAAGTAGTACCAAGTAGTAAAGAAATAATTATTCTCATAAATAGAAATTCACTTCTCATAAATGGCTTTAAATAATGTTTTCATTCCACTAACATTATTTTTATGAAAACTACTCATTCACCCGATTATTTAGCAAAGCCACATCAAATCATTTCATCATTTAAACCTTATAAATATCATTTTATTTGTAAAATACACCAATTTAATATATATCCTATCCAGAAAAATTGCTTATCCTAATAGTCACAATAAATTCCATTTAAAAACCAAAATCATGGTAAACTTCATCAAATAACATATACTGAAATCAATACTTCTAATTAAATCGATTTCTATTGGTTCCTTAGATTCGGAATCATTTTTTGTTCTTCTTATTTAGATAATACTAACACTTCATTCTCACATACTCCTTCTTACAGGCACATATACACATATTCATTGATTTTATGTATGCATTTCACATTTTCAACAAGGTATTTTAAATTAAACATTAGCATCTCTTTTCATCATTTACTTAACCTTAAAATACTTATAATTTTTAATCATGGCCATTAACTTAACATATCTTCTTTGTGCACACAACAATACAAGTTCACACTTCATCTTACACACTTTAAATTATATATAAATGTCATTTTCATTTGTTTAATTTGTAAAACCAATATACTTCAACAGTTATGAATCTATTACAAGTTGATTCATTTACCATTTATAAAAACCAATATTTTGTTTTATCAAAACTTTACACAATCACACTTGAAAAAATTTACTTTATTTTTTTTCTAATATCCAAAGTATTCAATAGAAGGGAAAAATCCCTCATTAGTAAAATATTTATCCTAAGCAACCATAAAAAAAATTATTGCTTCTTATGGATTCAAAATTAACCAAAACCTTTTTCACAAATCACTCATGTATCAATATCATGGATTACAATCAATTTTCGAATAAATCTCAAATATACTGTCTCCATTTAAGAACTCATATCAACTCAAGAAAAGTTATTACAATCCTTAACGCTTCAATAATATTTCATCCTCCAATAACCACTACATTGAATTCCCTATCCATTATTGTCTAAGAAATTTCCTCCATGAATAATTCATTCAAATGGTCCAGAATGATATAAAATAATCATCAGTAGTAACCTCAATATATACTCCGCTTACCACGACACCATTTCTCCAAATGGCTGATTGTTTCCCAATTTCAAACCAAATATGGCATGTATTTAACTTAAATTACTTCTTACTCTCACTCATACTCTCACTTCAAAACAAATAAATTTCTATGCTCTGATAAACCTATGCTCTGATACACATATAGTCCTAGAACCGCCTCAACCTATGCTCTGATACCACTAAATGTAACACCCATCACCCAGCCCCAAGAGACCCGACGGTGGATGCCACATTCAGTGCCGGAGACACCGTCCTAACATAACATATGAATCATAAAATCAGATTATAAATTAGAAGTGATTAAGCATTTACAAGTTTAGCGAGAAGTTTAGCGAGTAATTTTTTCTTTATAATGATTGAGAAAAATCCTACAGAAATACTGTAAGAATATCCCTTTAAAAACCGAGCTCGCCAAACATGTGAATAAAAAACACTCCCAATTTTAAACTCTAAACCCCCAGCAAACTCCAGTAATCATCACAGCAACACAACAACACTTCTATACCTTCATAACTCTAAATAAAATCCTTATGTTCTTAATCATCAAGTCCTTATGTTCTTAATCATACCAACTATCTTAAACATATTTTATATCCAAACATTAAATAAAATTTCATACTTATCTCCAAATATATACACCAAACTAATTTATCATTACATTCTTAAGTTATAATTCAAATAACATAATCTCCGAAAATGTAATAATTATACATGCCATGATTCTTAAGCACATCAAACTAATTCTACCACTACTAAAATAGTCTCTTCTGTTCTAAAGCTACTCTTCTGATCT
>NW_023591265.1:0-24975 GCF_014843425.1 Jatropha curcas | reverse complement strand
AAGAGAGAGAATATTTTTATTTATATATGTTTAATAAATGCAAGATTATAAATCTGGAAAGATTTTGTAAAGTCACGAAACAGTTCGGCGTCATGAGGCTAACTAAGAAGTTCCGTCCCGCGACTGTTCTTCATAGAACAGCTGCGTGAACGGCAACTGTCCTAAAAGTTCCAGAATAATAACTAAGAAGTTTCCCGTGCACGCGACTGTTCTTTCATAGAACAGCTGCGTGACGGCAACTGTCTTAAAGTTCCAGAATAACTTTTTTTATTTATTTTTATTTTAATTTCATGACTTTAAAAAATGAAGGTTTTAAACTTTTAATTCAAGAAAATGATACATAATGGGCAGATTGTGTTATAATTCAAGCTAAACAAAATTAAACTTACTGATGATTTTGAGATTTCTTTTTAGGATTTTATTATTTATATTGTTTAAATTATATTATTAAACCGGTTTGTAGCCCTGCCTTTACCCAATAAGGCAAGAGCGGGTCTTTTAATTAATTTCTGTTATGGGTGGATGAATGAATGTGATGATTTATTATGAATGGCAATGAATGAACCTATTTGGGGCGATTAATTAATTTTCCCCATAGGAGCTCGGTTCGATTCAATCGGTGTTGGGTTTAAATTGAATAATTTGGCTTTTTCTAAAAATAAAATCAATTAAGAAATTGTATGGGTTAAAAGAGGCCGAGTTTTTTCGGGGTCGGCTTCCAATCGGGCCCGACGGTACCAAATTCCCTTACCTAGAACCGGCACGGTTCGGCCTGACCGGTTTTTCAAAATAATTGGCCTTAAATAAAAATTGGGTTAAAAAGGAGTCATTTTTGTAAATTAAAAATCGGGAACGGTCCCATTTGCCGAAATAATGGGTGGCTCAAACATTTTATAAGGATCGATTTATCCGGGGCATCTCATTTCCCAAAAGGTTTTTAAAACACCATTTTCCAAATAATTATTCTAATAACAAATAAAATAGAAGTTTTCGCGAGGTCCTTTTCTGGGGTTTTAAAGGATCTCAACTCCTCGCATCATAATAATCATAATATGGAATATGGGAGGGCGAAAACATTGTCTAAGGTGAAGAACCAACAAAGAGCAACACCAGTGAGAGCTTACTGGAACAATTGAGGCAAGAAGTCTCATTTATTTCACGCCAAAGAGGAGTGAAGGGCAAACCCACGTACATCTTTAGTGAGTCTTGGGGGCACGTGGTACCAACACGATTTGTCCATGGCCGCGCATTTTGACTTGCTAGCAGCCTAGGCCTTGGGAAGAGTGGGAAAGAGTCGAACGTCAGCCTCATATTTCTTGATGCTTTTTGAGGAACTTTCTGTCTCAAAGGGAGTCCATCTTCTTCCATCATCTTCTTTTCAACTTTTGGAAGAAGTCTGTCATCACGTGTCTAGCTTGGGTTAGCAATCACTAACAAAATTGCGATTTTGGCGACCAATTAAATTGCGATCGACACAAATTAATAAAAACGATTTGCGACCAATATGTGATGATTGTGATCGGTGAATATATTGCGAGCCCAAACAGCGACAGCAGTTGCGACGGATTTGTGAACCGATAATCAAGTAGTCGCTAATTGTAGGGCGCTAATAATTCCCGCAGTTTGCTTTCAAATTTACGACTTGTTTAAGACAGATTTGCTACCGAATTTTGCGATCGATTGCGACTATGTATTACGCATGTCGCAAAATTGTGGCGCTTCAAATTCAGGACCGAAATTTCAGCAAAAGGATTTGCTACCAATTTGCTACGGGATACTTTGTGACCGACCCACTTTGGTCGCAAATCAATCGGCAATTTGGTGGCAGAATTAAAAAACAATGTCGGCAGAGTTAAAAATTAACGACCGATTTTAATAAAATGTTGTGATCGAATTGGTCGATCTGTAAAAAATTTTAGGGCTTTAAAACGCCAGCGAGCGGCCCCTTCTTCTTTCTTCTTCTTCTTTCTTCTCTCTTCTCTTCTCCCTCCTCGCAATTTGGCCGCATTATCCCAGCCTCTTGCTTGCCGCTGCCCAGCCGCTTGACGCCACCTGCTCGTCTGCTCCGCTCCAATTGGCAAAACGGCTGATTGCTGAGATTCCCTTCTCCTCGTCGTTCGCAGGTCGTCAATTCAGGTAACGTTTGTATTGTTTTTTTTTTCGTTTCAATTTTTTTTTTGGGGGGGGAACTTCTATATCTTTTGTTGTTCATGTAGTTGCATGATCAAAAAATAAGTTGTTATTTAGTTGTTTAGTTGTTGTAGTTGTGGATTTAGTTGGTATTGTGCATTGGTGTGTGTTATTGAAAGAAAGAATGATAAAAATTGGAAAAAGAAAATGTGTTATCGTAATGATAAATTTGGAATTATTTATAATATTAGAGAAAAATTATATTATGTAAGATTTAATCTGTTTTATGTAATTGGCAATTTTAAAATTTTAGTTGGTAATTGAATTAGATTGAAAAAATAAAAATACATGTTATTAATTAATGTTAAAAAATAAATCAAATTAATATATGTGTAAGTATAAATGTAATTGTGTAACAAAATAAATGACAATAAACATTATTGTGTAAACTAAAATAAATGAGAAATAAACGTATTGTGAAACCTAAAATAAATGACAAATAAACTTATTCGTTTTTTTGTAATTATGAATAAGCAATTTTATTTTTTTTTTATTATTGTTGTTGTTATTATAGAATGAGTTTTTTTTTTTTTTTTTTGTTATATAATGAATGATGCATTTGTGTTGGAGCTAGTAGTGGTCATTTTGCCTTTGGAGAATGTTGGTATGATATAAAGTATTTAATTGAAGTGGGTGTTTTGAACTTGAGATTTGATTTGTTGTGCCGAGTGCTGCCCGAATTTTTTTTTTTTTAAAAATTGAAATATACTAAATAATGAAAGACATAATAAAATATTCTCATGTTATTTAAACTAACTTATTTTCTAAACTCTTTCCAAATTCCTAGTTAAAAAATTAAGGTTGAAGAACATCCTTTTTGTTCGTTAGTGAAAGTAAAGTGAAAAATAAAAAAAATTATATCTTATAATTAATGTTCAAAAAGAAATAAATCTATTAATATATGTGTAACTAAAAATAAATGACAAATAAACTTAAATTGTGTAAGCAAAAAATAAAATGACAAATAAACAGATTCGTTTTTTGGTAATTATGAAATAATGCATTGTATTTGTTTATTATTGTTGTTATTATTCTTTTTTTTTTTTGGTTATGAAATGAATGATGTTTGAGATGTTGGAGGCCGTAATAGTTATCCATGTTGCCTTTGGAAGAAATGTTGGTAATTGTAACGTCCATTTTTCGTAATTGAATCGAGTCGTTGGCTTAGAGTCGAGTCGGGCTGATCGCAAAACCGGTTCGAATCCATTTAGAGTCTAGAGTGGGCTAGAAATGGGAATGTAATTGCAATGAAGGAAAGAAGTGACTTACTTGAAGGAAACAAAAAAGATCAAGTAATAAGGATAGGACTTGCTTGCACGAAAGTTTAAAGTTGAAGTATTAAGTTGTAACGCATTTTGAACCACTGAGGTACCAAGTTCTGGTAATTTCACAGAAAAATCCATGATAGTTTTGGAAGATGTACCCGTGAGTTCCATTTCATTTCATTTCTTCACAATCCTTATCTCATCTTCTTCTCTACCTTTTCCTCTCATGCTTTTTCCCCTTTTTTTCTCCGCCATCACTTTTTTTTAATGGTAGTGAAGATTTTTAATGGGAATTCAAGCATTATTCAATTCTATTCTTATCCAAGTAAAGTAAACCTTCTTGATTTCAAATACTTGAATCATTGGTGATATTTTTAGAGTATTCATAAGGCATGTCTCATGTAGGAGAGTGAGGCTTCATATATAGGTAGAAAGAAAAGGAAGCTAAAAAAGAAGAGCTTAAGCTTTTTGGAGTGTAGGTGTGGCTATCTCTTTTAGTTTAATTCATTTCCTTACATGATAATTTGATGTGATGTGTTGAAAATGAGATGATATGTTGCTTATGTTGAGTGAGAAGACTGAAAAATTGTGAAAAAGCATGAGATGAAATGAAATAAATGAAGTAGAGATTGAGTTTCATTTGCTGAAACAGGTTTTGCTGGGAAAATTTACCAAGTAAAAATTCACGCTTGATTTTGACCCTATTTAAATGATGGAATTAGGAAGTGTCATAGAAGAGTTATTTTTTCCTCTATGTGTGTAGCTTTAGGCATGGGTTTTGAATCACCTCCAAATCGGAGTTATATATTGAGAGATATGACCAAAAGAGTAATAGACTGCGCAGGCTGGAAAACACAAGTCGCGCGCTGCGAATTCATTTGCGCAGCCTCGCGAATTGGTGTCTGGAAAACTCTCTGACATCTCATTTGCAGCTTCTCGCGCTCGCGACTTTGGGCATGGCGCGCTCGGCGAATTGTGTTCTGATGCTCTTTTGGACTTCATTTTCAATGCAATTGTATTCCTTTGGCTGCAACTATATGCCTCCAATCATTTTAAAAGCAAAAGAGACAACATGAACAACAGGATGTATAAACACAAAATGCAAGCATGCAAATGGTGTGAAACTAACATGAACACAAGTTGCCACCGCTTGGCCGGAGGCTATTAGCATACGGTAGCCAGTAAATTTTATGAAATCATGAAAGCAGTTAATTTCATTGACACAAGCATGGCAAATTATGAACACATGTTACTATGCATTTGTTTTATCTATTGACATACCATTAATATGGCTCGCATTGAGGTTAGGTAGAAACCATGTAGATAAGGCTATGTCGCGACATAGAATAGGGGCAGATCTGCGCCCCAATACGTTTGGTAATCCGGCTACAGGCCGTTGAAGTGGATATGATTATATAGGCCAATGAGCAGCCCAAGCATAACAGTTTCAATCCAAGTTTTTATACAGTTTTTCTTATCACTCTTTTCGGTTTCACTATAACCTTAAATGGAGCCATACAGATATCTTGACATAAACATTGCAATGAAATCATACAGTATACTTAAACAAGCAAGAAAGACATCAAGGTAAAAACTGAAAGTATCATGATATTGTGTGCTTTACATTCCATCTGTGAGTACATGTTATTTCTTAATAACATATGTATTGCTATATTTGTTTCTTTTATTCATTATGATATTCACTGAGTTTTAATCAAAGTTGCAGAATTCATACAAGGCATAAAGAACAACATCAGGTAAGATCATGAAAAGTAATAATGCGATATATGCTTACAAGTTTATTTAATTGAATCTTTAAGGAGGCCATACAGTCATGAGATGTTATTAATCATAACTTATTAGAATGTAACTAAAAGTGGCAATAAGTCATACAGCATAAATGAATAGCAAAGTAAAGACAATGAACATATACTGTTATGTATCTTAACATGTTTATTGATTTTTCAATTCATACAGGCATAATGAATAGCAGGTAAGATCATGATAGTATCATGATATGTGTGATCAAAGGTTCATGGTAAAGGAGTTATGAGATAATAGAACTCAATTATTATGTTAGAAATTAGAAGTTTATTCTTCACTATAAAGATACATTTAATGTTGAAATTCAATGAATTCTAAAGATTTTCAAAATGCTTTTATGAATTTGTAGTTTAAGTAAGTTGACATCAACACTTTGTTAAGTATGTGATTAATGAGCACCACTGAGTTTATAGCTCAGCGCGTCGTTTTTATCAACGGCGTAGGTTGAAGATGCGTGGTTGCTACTTGAAGACTTGAAGAGTACCTTATCAAAGGCAGAAGTGACTAATTCGGGTTTAGATTGAGAGTTATATAATTAAAAGAATTATGGGCATGTATGAAAAGGATTTATGGGAATGTATAATTAATTACATTTGTTAGAGCTAATGTGATTGATAATATAAGTGAAGCAGTAATTTATTTTAGTGTAAGTAGTTGAGATAAGAAAATACTTATGAAATGACTGAAATAATTTTATTAATATAGTTGGTAATGATTAAGGGATCATGAAGACTTGATAATAGATCATGAAATGGCAATTAATATGCTGGATATAAATGCTATACAGGATTATTACAGTTAATGACTATATACATAAAGTGTTGTTGGTGTTATGATGAATTAGTTGGGTTGAAAGTTTGAAAGTTTAATTGGGAGTGTTTATATTCATGATTGTAGCATAGCAGAATGATATCAAGCATGACAAGGATATAAGTTACCAGATTGTAGGCGTCTCGCTCGGTTCATTCGGGTTAACGGGTGGACGTTGAAGGGATGTTACCAGGTATGATATAGACAGTGTTTATTGAAATGTGTTTTGATTTGAGATTTTGAATTGTGTTGTGCCGAAGCACTGCCCGAATTTTTTTTTAAAAAAATTTGAATAGTAAGAATCGTACACTACTGATATTATGGTAAAGTTTATATATAATATATATATATAATAGAATATATATAAACCTTTAGTAATTGAATAAATGAACTTAGTCAGTTACATTTATATATAGTTAACCCTTATTATAGAATAACCTTAGTAAGTTATAAGTGTAAATTGAACATTACATTTGGCATATTTTAAGGATGATTTAGACAATGCAATTTAACATATAATTTTCCATTTATAAATCACAGTGTAACGGCCCTAAATTTTTCTGTGTCTAAAATAATAGTTTTAACGGTCTGTGAATAAGTACGACCGGTCGTGGAAGTCAGTATTATTTTTGGTCGGCAGAAAAATTACTATCTATGTTTCATACATTTATTTAAAAATTTTTGGAGTAAATGCATACATGATTTTTATGGGTAGAAAATAAGGTAATGACTATTTTTGGAGAATTTAGATAATTAAGTGAATAGTGAATTATGGTGTTATATTAAGTAAGGAAATTTAGGAATATTTTTAAAGGATTAAATTTGAGAATTTTTATGGAGATAAATAAATAATTTTTGAAAGGAATTTACTTGGAGATTATTTTTAGGCCATTAGATGAGTATTACTTGAGCTTAACTCATAGCCATCCAATTAGGGGAAAAGACCTAAAAATACCCTTGTTGCTTTATATAAGTGCAACCATCAATTATTGTGCAACCATTTTTTTCTTCTTCTTTTCCCTTACACCGTCTCCTCCTCCTCCTCCTCCTTCTTCTTCTTCTTCTTCATTTTCTTCAATTCTTCCTTACTAAAACACATCAAAATTCACCCCAACGCAAACTTGATTTAAGTTTATTAATCCTAGAGATTAAAGTTGGGGAAGTGATTTTTGGTGAATTATTTCAAGAAATTGGAGATTATTCAACTTGAGCCGAAGGTTGGAGAAACCTCTACATGGAGTAAAGGCAAGTGGAGCTTGAAAGTTTTAATTTAAGCCTTTGCTAAAGCTTTCATATTTTTTAAGGTTAGTTCATAAAACAACTACCTTACTCAAATTTTTGAAATTTGTGCCTATGCTCTTAATGCTGGATAATTTTGGGATTTGTATGATTGTTGTTTGTGGTTCAATTTTGCTTGGGTGATATGTGATAGTTTATGTTGGGTGGTTTGGTCTCTTATGTATTATGTTGTTCATTTTTCCTTTCATGGTTAAAAGTAAGCCTGAATTGGGAAAAATGGGTTATTGAGTGAGATTGAAGGACTATGTTTGATCCTTTCTAGTTTTCATTTGTGTCTGAGTCCTTCATGAAAAGTTGTAGGTCTCTCCTCAGTAGCTTTTCCAACCCGATCCTCTTTGTCCAATTTGGAGATAATATAGCTCAACTTATGGCTGAAACACCCAAACCTGACTGTGTTAAATGACGGGCCACATGCATCACTGGAATTGATTGCCCATTTTGAACACTATAAATGGCAAGATTATGTTATCAGTTCTTCATGAGAATGTTGCCCTAATGTCTTGAGAACTTCTCTGGTTTTGATTGAATTAATTTGAGTGTTTGGTTAATAAGGAGTAATTCAAATAAACATTGGACTTGGTTCTGCTGAATCAGGTCTAGAACTGTTGGTCTGGTGTCCTAGCTTTTGTTTGCTACCTATGTAGATTTGATCTGGGCTGTGATCCCTTCATAACATTTGTATCATTTTGTCTTATCTTTCTAAATGAATCTGATTTTCGTTCCATTTGGAGACCTAAATACTGTTATGTCTTAAAAACGCTACAAAGGTCAAGGTTATATTAATGCTGGAAATTTCCTAATGCCTTGAATCATGGGTTTAATTTGGGTATGAATCATGTGTGATGAGGTTTCTCTTGATTATTTTATGTTTGAGGATTTATTTGAGCAAAAATAAGATATTAAGTTTGAAAACAGTGTTATTGTGGATCATGTTTAAATGGACATAAATGGAAATTGTTTGGAAATTTGGGATAAAGTGTGGAATTATTAGATAATGGCATGATAAGGAATAGAAATGGGATACCTTGGTGGGGGCATAAAGAGTTATGTTAGTATGGGCTTGGTTGAGAGAAGGAAATTCCTCCCCTTGGTTTTTCATTAAGAGGTCAAACCCACTCTAGGGTGGTAAGGCTTACTTAATTATTATTTTTTGTGATGGTAATGCTATCTAAATAATATCTATGACATAAATAATGATTATTTTTGATAACTTTTCATATGTTTAGAAGTTTTAAAAAAAAAATGGTATTTAAGAATGTATGTGCTTTAAATTTTGAATAAAGGAAAGTATGATTTTATATGATAAGAAGTTTCTTATGAATAAAATTTCATTATGACTTCAATGAACGTTTTAAAAGAAAAGGAATTTAATAAGAAATTTCGCTATATTAAGTAATTAATGTTTAGTATGAAGTTTTCATGAGTTACTTAATGTTCTAGAAAGTAAGCCTTAACATTATGAATTTAAGAAGACTAAAGAATAAGACAAGTTTTATGAGAAGTATTATGAATTAAGAATTAAAACAAGGATTTTGGGCTCTAATTACTTGATGTGAAATTTGATGGCGAGATTTGATTTTATATGTTAATGAATGAGCATGCTCGGGCATTTGATGCCATTATGAACAAAGCTATGATCATAATGCTAGGGACGTGGGTGTATCTAGTTAGGGAGGACGGCGCTCTTAATATGTTAGAAAAGGTTGGCGACCTAAGGCCATATGAATAAGTTATGAAAACCTAAATCTGCTTCTCTTTGTTCCTAAGTTATGGGCGAGCCCTTGGAAAAATATTTTTAAGGCACTTAAATGAATAAGATTATAAATTATTTCCAGTAAACGCTTAGTTTGGAAAAATAAATGATTATGTTCTCAAATTAAATTTCAAGGCATGATATTCGATACATGGTTTAAAATAAATAGTATGTGTATTTGGTATAATAAAATGTCCAAAAATAATGAATTTGTGATTTGGAAGAATTAAATTATTTATGTTATAATTATAAGTTTATTTGATATTTCTTCTTTTGCTATAAATGTAAATGTATGGTTCTTTTGATGAAAATTTATATTTTAAGTGTTTGCCAGTGCAAACATTGGTAAGTTTGTCATTTATGAGGGACCTAGAGTTTTAATACTCAGCGCGTTGATTTTTATCACGCGCAGGGTTGAAATCCGTGGTTGCTACTTGAAGATCAGAAGAGTAGCTTCAGACCAGAAAAGCAACTAATTTTCCGTAGTGGAGAATTAGTTTGATGTACTTAAGAATAATCATGGCATGTATAATTATTAACATTTCGAATATTATGTTATTTTGAATTATAACTAAGCATGTAAATGAATAATTAGTTGGTGTATATATTTGGAGATAAGCATGAGATTTTATTTAAATGTTTGATATAAGATATGTTTAAAGAATAAGTTGGTATGATTAAGAACATAAGGACTTGATTAATTATATAATGAATCATTTAATTGAGAATCATCATTAAAATGCTATTGAGGGTTTCCTATAGTTATGAAGGTAATAAAAGTGTTGTTGTGTTGCTATGGGTGATTACTGGAGTTGCTGGGGGTTTAAGAGTTTTAAAATTGGGAGTGTTTTGATTACAATGTTTGGCGAGCTCCGTTTTTTAAAAGGGAACTCTTGCAGTTTTTGTTGTAGATTTTTCCTAAAATGAGGTTTTCTAGTTATATTAATATACTTTCAAAACCAAATTGAAAAAAATACTCGCTAAACTTGTCAATACTTTTAATCACTTCTAAATTCATAATCTGATTTTATGATTTATATGTTATGTTAAGGATGGTGTCTCCGCACCGAATGTGGCATCCGCCGTCGGGTCTCTGGGGCTGGCGGCGGGTGTTACATTTAGATGTATCGCAGAGCCCGCCCGCCCATTTTTTCGGGAACGCGGATGGGGGTGCGTGGTTTTTGTTTTGTGTTAGGGAGGCGCGAAAAAAAAAAAAAAAAAAAAAAAAAAAAAAAAAAAAAAAAAAGTTACATTTAGTGGTATCAGAGCATAGGTTGAGGCGGTTCTAGGACTATATGTGTATCAGAGCATCGGTTTATCAGAGCATAGAAATTTATCTGTTTTAAAGTGAGAGTATGAGTAATTTAAGTTAAATACATGCCATATTGGTTTGATTTGGAAACAACCAGCCATTGGAGAATGGTGTCATGTTAAGCGGAGTATATATTCAGGTTACTACTGATGATTAATGGTTATATCTTTCTGGAGGAAATTCTTAGAGAATAAGGGATAGGGATTCGATGTGGTGGTTATTGGAGATGAGATGTTATTGAGGCGTTAAGGATTTGTGTTCTTTATTTGTGTCATTTTTCTTGGTTGATATGAATTTCTAAGTGTTATATTTAGTATATTTTTGAGTGATTTGCCTTTTGAAAATATTGAATTTTAATTTGCGAAAACTTGAAATTTGTATCCATGAGATTTGATAGGCATGGATTGAACGTGTAAATAAGGTTTGTTTATTTTTGGTAATCCATAAGAAAGCATATTTTTTTTTTTTTTATGTTGCTTATGGATAAAAATGAATGGATAAATGATTTTGCTATAAGGATTTTCCCTTCTTTTGAAAACTTTGGATATAAAAAAAAACAAAATTAAATTTTCAAGTATGGTTTTATAAAGTTTTGATAAACGAAAAGATCGTTTTATAAATGAAAATGAATTCATTTGTATAGATTCATGAATTGTGAAGTATAGTGGTTGATGAATTAAACAGGAAAATAACATTTATATATAATTTAAGTATGTAAAATGAAGTGTAAACTTGTATGGTTGTGTGCGCAAGAAGATATGTTAAGTTATGCATTATTAAGATTATAAATGTTAAGTTGAAGTTAAATGATGAAAGCATACTATTTTTTTTTTATTTAATACTTGTTGAATGTGAAATGCATACATAAAAAGCATGAATGTGTGTATATGTGCCTGTGGAAGGAATATGTTGAGAATAAGTTTATTATCTAATAAGAGAACTAAATGATTCGAATTCAAGGACATTAGAATCTATTTACTTGGAGTATTGATTTTAGTATATGCAATTGATGAAGTTTCCATGATTTTTGTTAATGGAATTTATTGCGACTATTGAGATAAGCATTTTTCTGGATAGAATATATATATTAATTGGTGTATTTTTCTGGATAGAATTTATTATGACTATTAATTGGTGTATTTTCATAAATGATATTTATAAGATTTAAATGATGTATGATTTGATGTGATTGGCTATAATAAGGGGTGATGAGATGATTTGATGTGATTGGCTATAATAAGGGGTGATGAGCATTTTTCATAAGAAATAATGTTGGTGGAATGAAACATTATTTAAAGCCATTTATGAGAAGTGATTTCTTCTTCTGAGAAATAATTACTACTTGGTGGAGTAAAGAATACATCAAGGATAATATAAATTACTATGGTTATAAGAAAAGTAAATTGTGATTATTAGTCAGAAATAAATTGCTTTACGCTTAATGTGTCTAGTAGTGGATCTTGTATGAATTGTGGTGGCACCTTATGGTTTAATATGGTATAAGTCTGAATTAAATTCAACGAGATTTAGTCTTTTGATGTTTAAAGTATTTGTTGAACTCTAGATGTTATGTAAGTTATAAATAATGATTTTTGTATAATGAGAGATTCTATGATCCGAGGAAAAAGTAAATGACTCCTATAAAGAAATTAATATAATTATGTTATATACAGTTGGACTTGAGGCCTCTGTAAAAAAAATTGGAGTAAGAAGCTGCAGAACGCTATAGGGGCATGCTTGGTAAATGGCGAAAGAATAAGCCCAAATATAACCCAAATGATATTTGGAATAATTGGAAACCTCATTGGGAGACTCTTGAATTTAAAGTAAAATATGAAAAGTGTTCCAAGAGTTGCCTTATCGAGACTAGTGACCCAGGAGATGGTCCTTCATGACATACAGTAGGCTTTATCCCTCACATAGTACACGCAAAACATTTGGTATATTATTTTCCATAATACAAATTAAATTTAATGCTCAAATTATTTATTTTTCCAAGGAAAATGTAATAACTATGGTTAAAATCTTAGGAGGCTGAATTATAGCGACCCCCACTTCCACATGAGATTTTGGAATGACACACACTAGAAAGAAGGATTGGAAATTCGTGGACCAAAGGTCCGAGAATACATTTGTAAGTTGAAAATCATATCACTGAAAACTAGTACTATTCTTCTTATATTTCAACAATTAAAGTGTAAGTACTTGTCATTGTATGTTTTTATTTCTTTCCAAGAGGAATGGTCAAGTTGAGATAGTCTATATGGCACATTGCATGATTTGCATAACTTTGTGATTGTGTTTTTATGTATTACCTTTGGTTTAATTTTTTTTCTGGAACTTGCAAGTATGCATATATGACTAGATGTATATATGCATGACAGTGTTTGAGGTTAAGTATCATGATGGAATGAAGTTATTAACACAGTTATGAGAATAAGCAATATGATCTCAGGATATGTTCATATAATCTCATCATGCTTTATGAGAATTCACATTATGCAAATCTTTGAATGTGATATTTACATGAAATTAATATCACCTTGATATGTATCTGATATGACGATATGTTTGGTATGGAAGTTATATAAGTCATTGGATTAAGTGCTAGATAGAATAAGAGACGTTTATGGATTTTTCTTGTAAAGGAATTTAAGAGGATATTAAGGAGATGATATGTTTGGTATGTGAGTTTTATAGGTCATTGGATTGAGTGCTAGATAGAATAAGAGACGTTTATGGATTTTTCTTGTAAGGGAATTAAAGAGGATATTAAGGATCTAATCGGTTTGTATGCACAATAAGTTTATATTATAATTATGAGATAAAAAAAATTTTTAAATATTGAATGGTCAAATTTGCTATTATGGATGTTCATTTGGGAGAATCACGCATAGAACACAAGAATAGTAAGTGCGAGCCGATTAAGGAAGAATTAAATTGAGTCGGAAAATATTATGAGATTAAATTATTTAATTCAGGTGAATTTCGAGGACGAAATTTTTCGAGACGAAATTCTTTAAGGAAGGTAGACTGTAACGCCCTAATTTTTTCTGTTGGTCTAAATAATAGTTTTACCGGGGTCTGTGGAATAGTACCACCGAGTCCGGGAGTCAGTATTAATTTTGGTCCAGAAAAATTACTATCCTATGTTTCATATTTTATTTACATATTTTTTGGAGTATGCATACATGATTTTTATGGGTAGAAAATAAGTAATGAATATTTTTGGAGAATTTAGATAATTAGTGAAATAGTAATTAATGGTGTTATACTTAAGTAAAGGAAATTTGAGGAATTATTTTAAGGATTAAATTTGAAGAATTTTTTGAAGATAAAATAATATTTTGAAAGGAATTTATTTGGGAGATTATTTTGTAAGCCATTAGATTGAGATTAACTTTGACTTAATCCCTTAGCCATCCAATTAGGGGACAAGACTAAAATACCTTTGTTGCTGTTATATAGTCAACCATCAATTATTGGGGGCAACGCATTTTCTTTTCTTCTTCTTTTCCTGTACACGTCTCCTCCTCCTCCTCCTCCTTCTTGCTTTCTTTCTTCTTCTTTCTTCATTTTTCTTCAATTCTTCCTTACTAAACACATCCAAATTCACCCCAACCAACTTGAATTTAAGTTTATTAATCCTAGAGATTAAAGCTTGGGAAGGTGATTTTTGGTGATTATTTTAAAGAAATTTTGGGAGAATTCTCTAGCTTGAGCCAAAGGTTGGAGAAACCTCTAGCCCTGGAAGTAAAGGCAAAGTGAGTGCTTAGAAAGTTTTAATTTAAAGCTTGCTAAGGCTTAATTTTAAGGTTAGTGTTCAATAAACACACTTACCTTACTCAAATTTTTTGATTTTGTGTCTTTATGCTCCTAATGGTGAATATTTTGGGATTTTGTATGAAATGAATTGATTTGTTGAAATTTTTGGTTGCAATGTACATGCCTCTTGGGTGAATATGTGATGAAGTATCTTATGTTGCTGGAAGACATTTTAATACCTTGTATCTTTTGTTGTTCATGTTCCTTTCATGGTTAAAAAGTAAGCTGGAATTTGGAAAAACGGGTTATTGAGTGAAGATTTAAGGAACCATTTTTCGATCCTTTTTAAGTTCCATTTGTGTCTGAGTCCTTCATAAAAAGTTGTAGGTCTATCTCTTAGCTTTCCAACCATCCTTCTTGTGTCCAATTTGGAGATATATGCTTTCAACTTATGGCTGAAACAACCCCATAGACTGACTGTGTTATGATCGGTGCGACATGCATCCAACTGACACTTGAATTGCCCCATTTGGACCAACTATAAATGGCAAGCTTATGTTCTGAGTTTTCTCATGAGAGTTGTTCTCTCTGTGTCTTGAGACTTGTCAGGTTTTTGAATTGAATTAATTTGAGTGCTTGGTTTAAGGGAGTGAGAGAGGAACATTGGACTTGTTCTGTCTGAATCAAGGTCTGGGACTGGTTGGGTCTGTGTTCCTAGCTTTTGTTTGCTTAAATCTTGGGCAGAATTGATCTGTGCTATGAATCCCTTCATAAACATTTGTAGCATTTTGTCTTAGCTTTCTAATGAATCTGATTTCGTTTCCATTTGGCAGACCCTATAACTCAAGTTATGTTTAAAATCCCCTGGCAAAGGTCAAGGTTCATACTAATGCTCCGGAAATTTCCTATGGCCTTGAATCATGGGTTATTTGGATCAATGTATGTATGAATCATGTTTGTGATGAGGTTTCTTTGATTATTTGTATGTTTTGAGGATTTATTTGACAAAAATAAAGATATCAAGTTGAAAAAGTGTTATTGTGGATAATGTTTAAATGGACAATAAATGGGAAAAATGTGTTGGAAAATTTTGGGATAAAGTGTGGAATTAGTTTTAGATAATGCATGAATGAGGATAGAAATGGATACCTTGGTGCATAAGAGTTATGTTTAGTATGCTATGGTTTGGAGAAAGGGAAATTCCTCCTTGGGTTTTCATTAAGAAAGGCCAAACCACTCTATGGGTGGTAAGGGCTTATTTAATTATTCTTTTTTGTATGGTATGGCTCTCTATACATCTATGACATAAGTATGATTAATTTTTATTACTTTCATATGTTTAGAGTTTTAAAAAAAAAAAAAGGGTATTTAAGATGTTATGTGCTTTTGAATTTTTGAATAAGGAAAGTAATGATTTTTTATAATGAATAAAAGTTTCTTATTTTAATAAACTTTCATTATGACTTCAAAAGAACGTTTTAAAAGAAAAGGAATTTATCCAGAAATTTCCCTATATTGAAGTATTTATGTTTAAGTATGCAAGTTTTTCATGTAGTCACTTAAGTTCAAAGAAGTAAGCTTACATGTATGATTTTCATATGATTAAGAAATTTTCTTAATGTTAGATTTTCATGAGTTACTTATGTTCTAAAGTTAAGCTTACATTAATGAATTTAAGAAGAACTAAAGAATAAGAACAAGTTTTATGAGAAGTATTATGAATTAGATTAAAAACAAGGATTTGGGGCTCTAATATACTTGATGTGAATTCTGGCATGCCGAAGATTCTGATTTTATTATGTATGTGAGCATGCTTCGGCATTTCAATGCCATTGTTGATACGGAAGCTATGATCATATGCTAGGCACGCGGGTTGTCTTATGTTCGGGCCGGATTTGCGCTCTATATGTTATGAAAAGAGTTGGCGACTCTTAAAGGGCCATTATGAATAAGTTATGAAAACCTATCTACTTCTTCCTTTCTCCTAAAGTGTACTGCCGAGCCTGGAAAAATATTTTTAAGGCACTTAAATGAATAAGATTATATTATTTCAACAGTAAACCTTAGTTTTGGAAATAAATGATTAATGTTCTCAAATTAAATTAATTTTCAAGGCATGATATTTCGATACATGGTTTTAAAATAAATAGTATGTGTATTGGTATAATAAATGTCCAAATAATGAATTTGTGATTTGTAAGAATTAAATTATTTATGTTATTAATTATAAGTTTATTTGATATTTCTTTTGCTATAAATGTAAATGTATGTTCTTCTGATGAAAATTTATATTTTAAGTGTGTTGCCAGTGCAACATTGGTAAATTTGTCATTTATGAGCACCACTAAGTTTTATACTCAGCGCGTTGATTTTTATCACGCGCAGGTTGAAGTCCGTGGTTGCTACTTGAACTTGAAGATTCAGAAGAGTAGCTTCAGACCCAGAAGCGACTAATTTTAGTAGTGGGTAAGAAATTAGTTTGATGTTAGCTTAAGAATCAAATGGCATGTATAATATTCCATTTTCGGATTATTATGTTATTTGAATTTATAACTTAAAGCATGTAATGATAAAATTAGTTTGGGTGTAATAATATTTGGAGATAAGCATGAGATTTTATTTATGTTTTTGGATATAAAATACTGTTTAAGATAGTTGGTATTGATTAAGAACATAAGGACTTGATATATATATATCATTATATATATATATATAAATATAATGAATGATTTAATGGATGATCATTAAAATGCTATTGAGGGTTTCTAATAGTTATGAAGGTATAGAAAGTGTTTGTTGTGTTGCTATGGTGATTACTGGAGTTTGCTTGGGGGTTTAAGAGTTTAAAAATTGGGAAGTGTTTTGTATTCACATGTTTGGCCGAAGCTCAGTTTTTTAAAGGGAAACTCTTGCAAGTTTTTGTTGTAGGATTTTTCCCTAAATTGGTTTTCATAAAGTTATATATATATATTATTTCAAACCAAATTGAAAAAAATTACTCGCTAAACTTGTCGAATACTTATATCACTCTATCATAATCTATTTGTTTATGAATTAGTATGGATTACTGTTTAGGGTACGTTCAGGGAGTCGTCTCCGACTGCTTACTTCCTCGAGGAATGTGGAGCTCATTTCCGCACGTCGGAGTCTCCCCTAGGGGCTCAGGGCGGCCGGGTGGTTACACAATCTCTATGCGTTCCGGCTGATCGTAATGAGACATATGCCCCAGTACTGGTGGAACATACGCCGTTCGCGGGTCTCCCATTGAGCCCTGCTCCGGGAAGTAGGGAGGGTGGGGTTTCCTGGAAGCTCACAATACGGAATATAGTGGTGTGTCTACGGCTGGTCTCTGGTCCAGGAAATGACCATTCGAAAGTCGCAAAAAGTAAGGCCCGCGATCTGTGATACTCGCTCTCTTCTTTCTCTCCTTGGTCCTCCATCGACCTCTTAGATAAGAGGTCCATGTTTTCGGTCCATCTTGCGTACGAATGATGAGTGCAGAGTTATAACGGGTTGTGATGGATTCTCAGCAGTTAATAGTCGATTTCTTATTTCTAGGATTAGTTTGACGATATAAGTTGATCTAGATTCCAATTCCTTGGTCAGCATACGTTATAGCATTTGTTAGTCCATCGATGATTCTGGATACACAGATAGTCTGCTAATAGTTCGTGGGCTGGTTGCTTTCTTTGGTATCTATCGTGGAGCGTTATAACACCCAGTGTCCTTCGGAATAAGCGGCTTACCTTTCAGCACTCCATATATTTTCCTAAGACTCTGGTGGCCCGTTACCCGCATTCAGTGATGATGTACCAACTTAAGCACACACCAGTAAATATTCACCATCAGACCTTTCATATAGTCCCCTCGTCAAATGGGTTTGAGGATGGATTGAGACCGATAAGCTTCCAAAGCTATAACTATGTAATTTTCCCCTTGAACAGCCTTGCATCGTCAATAACAATAACACAGGTATTGAGATCGGGCATTTCCGACGCCCATATTCAGTTAATAAAATGTACCCTTACTCTCGATACTGGTCATGTCACCACTTTATCTCATTATATCCCTACAACGTAATAAAGGATTATACGTTGGAGGGTGATTACTGCCACTTCGTGGAACTTTACTAGCTTGGCCTAGGCTTCTTATATTTTGAGGTACCCGAGTCTTCCTTTTCCAGTTGACCCATTTGGATCAAAATCCTCTACCTTGGTTGCAGTAGCAATTGAGGGATTGAAACGTTGGTAGGTACTGAGTTTGCAGTTGTTGTTGGTAGAACCAGGCAGGCAGATTTTTTGATGATTATGGTCTACTTGTTCTTGTTTCTGAGGCCGATTGATCATTTGGGCGGCCTTGGCCGCTCCCACCTCGTAAGGAACGAGGGAAAAGGGTTCGTTGGCTCTTTTGTTTGGTGGTTTCCAGTTCTCTTCCGACGTAACATCCACTTCTATATTAATAGTGGTACTGCGTGTTAAATGCCATTGCACATGTCTTCCCAGGTCTTCATTTTTAGTCCCGATCCAGGCTGAACAAACCATCTCAAAGCAGCACCACAGTCAGAGATTGTTGAAACAACTGAGCAAAGGGAGCTTCGCTGTTCAATGGCCAAACGGGTTGAAGGGCACCCACATACATTTTCAGGTGCCGTTTTTGGACAAGTGGTTCCATTCAAACTTGTCCATGTTAGGCATCTTGAACTTTGTCGGCAATCCTTTTGCTTCAGGGACTAAGGACAAGGAGTCCATGTCCACCGACTTCCTTATGTGTTTTAAAGGCAAGTGATTGACCTTTCCAAGAGTTCCATGTTTTTTTCTTCATTTTTCTGAGCTTCCAACTCAGGCAGCAGTTCAGGGGGCATGGTCATCCAGGCAAGGGTTTGAGGAACGTCAGTCCAGCACAAGGTCCTGATTGAGGTAGCAGGATCACTTCCCCAGCGGAAGCCCATTTCCATTACCGCTACCTAGTTCACTATTAGGGCAGTTTCTCTGGTGCAGCTAATGCTCAATTCATTCTAGCCTCCATTCTGGCTTCCAAGTTGTTCCATGAGATCTTTGGGATGTCCAGAAGTGATGCCATTTTTGGATTGCCAGTGAAATGAAGTTGGTGAAGTTGGTGAAGCTAGTGAGGTTGGTGATAGCACTATAGGTGTGACTGGAACTTGGATAGGCACTCGAATAGTGGGTACCTGCTAGGATAAGGGTAGCTGGATTAGGGTACAGTGGGTAGTATTGCGTATCAGGGTAGCGGAATGTGAGGTAGATAGACTCCCTTATCCAATTGTGCATGACTAAAAAGAATATTTTGTGTTCTTTTTAATGTTTCTAATGTTTATGAGCTGATATGTCATGAATGCGCACAATATCATGTCATAATTCGTTTTAATGATATGTTTCACATCATTGGGTGCATACAGCCCTAACCTAAAGGATAGGTTCTAATAGGCTATGAACCAAAATAGAAAAATCGGCTATTAAGGGACCCTTGGAAACCTTTGAGTAAGGAATATACCTAAAACCACATGTGAAAAAAAGAGTTTCGCGTGGGTCCAACAGTACGCAATACTCATGGGCCACCCCCAAAAGGAATTAGGGATGGTTTGCGGTAACAGGGAGGACGCTTTGGGCTGTCCGTCGACATAATTAAGGAGACGCTGCCGTACAGCGCTACTCGCTATCCAACTCCAGAAAGTTTGAACAGAAGAGAAGAAATTCATTTGAAATTCATTTTTTTATGCAATTGGAGAAAAAGGATTCTCAATCTGTGCAAATAAATCACAATTTAAATGTATTGATTAAATTTTACAAATTAAAGTCCAAATTTTGCCTTATCAAGTATTCCTTAAAGAAAGAACACTTGATTCGTGTTGGGGTACCTGTACAAAACAAAGCACAACAAAATAATACCCTGAAGAAAGGGTAAGTTAGTTGATGCAGAAATTGTTAGTCCACTTTATGCAAATAATGATTACATAACTAAACTCCCCAAGTGAAGTCGCCAAAACTGTGAACCCTCCCCCGAAGGCATATGTTGGAAGCGAGGTAGCTCAGGTGTGTGTTTTATGAAGTCGCCACCTAAGTTTTATTTTTTATAAGGGAAAACTAAGAAAGACCCTAAATGACTCCAATTATTAATTAACCTAAGTCTAGTTAAATTATCCAAAGTTTTTAAGGCACATCTTACGAACCCGAAGGTGGATCCCGAGACTATGTCCGTGCTGATTAACTAACCTAGGACGTGTAAATGCTTTTGCAAAGTGTAAATTTGATGGCAATTGAGACCAATAAAGTGTTTTGGTTGATTTTGGACTTGGCCGGCTCGGGGTTAAATCCCAAACGTGCCTACGTACTCTCGTTTGAATGAGAGAATCAAAGCCGACGTAGTTCGATAAAGCCTATTAAAAGGGGCATTCTTGAAGGGGGTATGCTTTCCATGCTGAGTGGTGTGTATGCTTCGTGCATTTTTTAGGCATTTTGCTAAAGATTGATTAAGTTTTCCCTGTTTAGGCATTTGTTGGCCAAAAGGTGGTTTGATTGGGCAATTTAATTGGCCAATAAAATTGAATGTTTGGGCTAGTTTGTCGCCAAAAATGGTTGATTAAGGCATTTGGTTTGCGAAAAGTTGATACTTGATTAGGCTTATTTATTGCCAAAAGATTTGGTAGGCGATTTGTCGCCAAAATGATTAAGGCATTCGTGCCAATAAAAGATGATATTAATTTAGGCAATTTATTGCCAAAGAAAAAGGTGATATTTGGGCGATTTGTCCGCCAAAAGTGGTTATTTGAATTATAGGCAATTGTTGCCAAAAAACGTGGAGTGATTGATTAAGGCTTTTAGCCACAATTATTGATTAATTGGACTTTTAGCCGAACTGTTCGAAATAAAGGCAATTACGCCGTAGTTATTAATTAACTGGGCACTTTAGCCAATATGTTCAGAGTTTTAGCATTAATACCACAGTTATCGATTAACCGGGCATTTTAGCCTAAACTTGTTTACTTAAGGCAATTTGCTGCCAAAATGACGATGGTATGAATGCAGTCATTAGAGTTTGGAGTAGAAGAGAATATGCGAAAAATGCTGAAATTAAATAGGCAGAGTTTTGTTATTACCTGAGTTAACCGACGGCCGCTTCTTAGCTTCAGTTTGAAAACTCCAGATTAAGCTCCTCGTTTGGGGAATGTTGATTAAAATTAATTTAATTAAGTGACCAAGTATCACAACAGCAGAATAATAAAAGCCTACACTAAAAAGCCTACACTAAATGCAGAAAAGCAGTAGAAGAACCGCAAGGAGCGTAGGAGAGAAGAGAGCGTCCGTCAACACAAACCGGGGTCCCTAAAACTGTCGATTCAGGGCTGCATTTATAGGGAAAACCAGGCTGGAGGGCGGGCGCCGCCGCCTGGGACGGCGGGCGCAGCCACCGTGGACGGCTGTAGCAGCCGCCGAGGACGGCGGGAGCCGCCGCCGTGGACAGTCCACTTGCTAGTTTTTTGTTCCAAAGGCCTTTTTGGGAGTTCTGTACCTCCAAAAAATATTCCGGGACCAGTTCTGCGATCCTCGTAATTTTCCGGACGTTTCAAGTACCATATTTTTTCAAGTACCCAATAATTGGCATACTTTCGGTGAACTTTCCGAATGGCCTCCGGTCCGGCGGACCCCTTTTTTTTTGTTTTTTTTCGCAGTTCGGGAAACAAGGCCTTTTTGAGCCTCAAATTTTGACGTTTCACATGCTGCCGGCTGGGCCTACAGGTGCCGTGCTAGCGATGTCCCCTTCCCTCCTGGCATGGAGGTTTTGCTCTGGACCCTCACTCTGGGCCTCTCTGGACCCCACTCTGGGCCTCGGACCGGCCATCGTTATTCCAGCTGACCTCAGGCAGGCTCCGCCACAGCTACAGCTGGATCCTGAGCATGCCACACACGTAAGTAGAAAAACAAATTTACTAAGTCGGAAATATTTACCTGGAGGACTTTTATTGAATGCCTTTCTATGTTTGCAGGTGCCTGCTTAGAGATATCAGGAGCTGTACCAGCGGTTCTGTTTCACTCGGTTCTACATCGCCAGGCTGTATCCGGAGCTCCACGAGAGGGTATGATTCTCATGCTCTTTGCTTTTTTTGCTTTATATACTCCTCTTACCTTTCTCCTCTTTTATATTTCCATAGGATCTGGAGATTGGCAGGCTACGGAGGCATCAGTCCCGTCAGTCCGGTGTTATTGCTCGTCTCCAGATGGAGGTTGATAGGCTCCGAACTAGACTGGAGGTGGAGGGGATTCCTTTGGAGGAGGGGATTCCTTTGGACTTCTCCGAGGAGGAGGATGATGATGATGATGGCTCTTCATCTGACGATGCTCCGACACCTCCACCATCCTCTGTTGGGCAAGCGGCAGCGGGTCCGAGTCGGAGGCGTTGTTAGCCGGTCCTCTCCATTTTGATTGTATTTGTGTGACATTTTGTAGCTCCTCGGAGCACATTTTCAGTGTTTCTTTTTTACATTTATTTTACAATATTATTTACATTTCCTTTATAACAGTATTATTATTTTTCTTTTATTACATTATTACTTACATGCTTAGTATTTACAATTTTTGAGATATTTACAATTTTTGAGACTTCACTTTATTCCTGCATAAACAAAACACAAAATGGAAGTACCCCACTTACTTGCAAGAGTGGTCCATCTCGTTAATGCCCATCTACCTTACTTTACAAAGGACAAAAAGCAATAAAATGAGAACTAAACAAAAACCACAGGAAGAAAAAAGGATACATCCCACTCCTTTGCAGGAGTGGTCTGGCTTGGTTAATGCGGACATGAATGCTCAACCATTCTATTGCTATTGTAAGAGCTGTCCATCTTATTAACACAGGCATAAATGCCCAACTACAGGAGTGGTTTATGCATAAATGCCCATCCAACCACCATCGACAGTAAGTACCATGCTAGATGATGATAGCGTCTCATTCACTGAAACCTTTCCACTCCTATAAATAGAAGTTTACCTCTTCGTTCTCTTCATCACCCAGTATTCAAAACAGCCTCTTCTCTTTTTTCAATAATCACTTCCCTTCATGGCTTTCAGAAATCAAGTTTCATCTTTTGTTCAGTCTATTCCATATGACCTGTGGCAAATTCACCCCATGTACCAACTAGCCTGGCTGAAATACTTCAAAGACTTGAAGCCTGACCATAGTTTCTTGTCCTGGCTCGTCATGTACTTCAACCCCAACACCATGGTTTCCATGGTTTCAACACCATGGTTTTTCGATTTGAAGATTCCGAAGTAACTCCGACCTACGAGGAAATGTGTGCCGTGATGGGTCATCACCCTGAACAAGATGAGACACCCGCTTTGCTCCCAGGCCCTAGACATGATTTGACCGAGGTCGCCGCTCTATGCCCAATTTACCTTCCTGACGGAATAGACCCGGATTAAGGCCTTCCCTTAGAACCTTTCTTGACTAAAGTTCTGCCCATAGATGCGAACCCCTCTTGGGTTCGGGCTTGTTGTTTCTTGCTGTTGAATATGTATGCCATGAAGAACCACCAACTTGGAGTTGGAGATTTTCGACTGTTGACCGTTGTCCATGATATGCAGGTGTACCGTCACACCGTCTTTATGATGATCATGGGAGAGACCATGTGCTGGATTAGGGATATTGTCCTTCATGTCACCAATTTCAATGTTCACCATCGAGGTTGCCCGATGTTGTTGCAAGCCTGGGCTCTAGATAAGCTAAGCCTGATTCCTCCAGTTCTAGCTCGTTTGATTCCAAACTATGGCCCTGCCAATTTTCAGCCTCGCTCCCGAGGACAATTTGACTTTGGGGATAACCCCATGATCCGATGGACTTGTCCTTGGTGGAGGATTAGACTGGTCACAGTTGGGAGTATGAACCTCAGTTATGTGCTATACGCCAGTCTTGACCGTTCCATGGTGCTATACGCCAGTCTTGACCGTTCCATGGCCTATTTCCCAGACAGGATCAACCGTCAGTATGGTGTTGTACAACGCGTTCCCAGAATCCATGACTTAGAAAGTGGTCCCATGACGCAGAGTCTATTGACCAATTTAGCTGACCGTTGGCAGAACCGAAACACCTAGTACCTGGGTCCAGGAATAATGCAGGACACCGTGACACCCGAGTATATTGACTGGTTCTACTCTCAATGATGAAACTAGTTCTTGAAGGGATTGGTGTCTGATGATTCACCCACCGGAATGAATGCTGTTGCTATTGCTTTTTCCATTCAATTTCCTGTATTCCGGGGCCCTGTGCTCCCAATTAATGTATCCCCTCTCTTTTTTTTCAATGAATGACTCTGATAATTCTGTCTTTATTGATTCCTGCTTTCTGCACACAGAGGCAACAAAAGACAACAAATCTTTTCTCTCGAAACTATTTGCTGGGTTAGCATTTGGGCCTCCTTGCCCTTGGATGAAAAAAATGAAAGCACATAAAAGTGGATCTTTTAACTAAAAGATAGAAACTTACGTCTGGAATCAAAAAGATGGGGTGATCATTTTATCACCTACAATATTCACATAGAAACAACATATGCAACTCCTTTATGTATGCATGAACATACTAAGTGCTAAGGTTTTATCCATGGTTTTTATCGATCTTTCCAAGGAAATCACCGAGAAAATGGCATTTGTTCTCCTGATTGCTGTCTAAAAGAATCCATTACTCCGGCAGGACCAGTAGCTGAGACAAAAGGGAAGAAAAATTTGAAATTCAATCTCTTTATT
>NW_023591263.1:0-22285 GCF_014843425.1 Jatropha curcas | reverse complement strand
ATGCAGGTCTTTGACGCGGATTCCAGCACGCTTCAGTCTTGTGGCCCGGTTTACCCCTGATGTACTCACAGTATTCATCAGCTCTGTAATTCCTTGGGTAATGGGGTTGGTGTTGGTGGCTTGCTTCCAAATGCTTAATGTAAATTTGCCTTGACAGCCTCTCGGAATACCAAAAGGATTGGCATCCCGAGACAGTATATGTCCTCCTCGATTGACTTGCCATTTCTCATATTTCCCACACTGTAAAAGGTTCGTGTGGGCGATGCTTGCCACTTTCGTGGACTGTTGCTTAGCTTTGGCTTAGGTTTCTTGTTATTTTGAGGTTTCCTCGAGTCTTCTTTCAGTTGCCCCATTTGAATAAATCTTCTTACCTTCGTAGCCAGTGGCAATGAGCGACTGAAACCGTTGGTATGGTACTGGTTTGTAGTTGTTGTTGGTAGGAACAGGCTGGCAGGTTCTTTATAATTATGTCCACCTGTTCTTGCTCAGAAGGGATTGGTTAATCATTTGGGCGGCTTGGCCCTCCACTTCGTAAGGAATGAGGAAAAGGGTTCGTTGTTTTTCTGTTTTGGTGGTTTTCTAGTTCCCTCCCGAAGTTAACATCAAACCTTCCATATTATAGTGGATTTGCGTTATATTAAACGCATTGCAGATGTCTTCCTAGGTCTTCATCTTTAGACCGGTCCAGACTTTGACAAAACCACCTCAAAAGCAGCACTAGTCAGAGATTGTTTGGAACAACTGAGGCAAGGAGCTCGCTGCTTAATCAAACGGGTTAAGGGCACCCACAAACATTTTCAGGTGCATTTTGGGACAAGTGGTTCCATAAATTGTCCATATTGGGCATTTTGAACTTCGTTGGCAATTCTTGCTTCGGGGAACAAAGACAAAGAAGTCCAATGTCCACCACTTCCTTGATGTGTCTTAAGGGCGTAATAGACCTTTCCTAACAGTTCCAGTTTTCTCCATTTTCTTTGAGGCTTCCAGCTCAAAAAGTAGTTCTGGAGGGGCATTCATCCAAGTTAAGGCAGGGTTTGTTGGTTCAGCAGTAGGTCCCTGATTGGAGGTGGCAGGGTCCACTTCCCCCAAGCCGGAACCCCATTCCATTACCATTCCAATTCAGCTATCAGGGCAGTCTTTTGGGCAGCCAATGCCTCATTCATTCTGGCCTCCATCCTGGCCTCCAGTTGTTCAATGAGGTTTTGGGATGTCAGTAAAGTGATGCCATTGGTTGCAGTTGGGTTTGGTGAAGTTGAAAGCTGGTGAAGTTTGGTGGAAGCTGGTGAGGTTAGGTGATAGCGCTGTAGGTTGTGACTGGGACCTGGATAGGCACTCGGAACAAGTGGGTACCTAATATGGGAATAAAGGTAGCGGGATTAGGGACGGTGGTTCATGATCAAGTAGTGATGTGTGGTGGATCGACTCTTTTGTCCAACTGTTTGCATGACTAAAAAAAGAATATTCTATGTCTTTTTAATGTGATTGCTATGTCATAATGCGCACAACATCACGTCATACTTTTGTTTTAATGATATGATTCGTATTCATTGGGTGCATTACAGTCCTAAAGGATAGGTTCTTATAGGCTATGACACAATAGAGAATTGGCTTATTAAGGGACCCTTTGAACCTTGAGTAAGGATATACCTAACCAATGTGAAACCAAGAGTTTCGCGTGGTTCCAACAGTACGCATACCCATGGGCCACCCCCAAAAGGATTAGGGTATGGTTTGCCGGTAATAGGACGAGCGACGCTTTGGCTATCCGTCGACATAATCCAAAAGGGGACCTGCCGATCAGCGCGATAAACTTGCTACCAGACTCAGGAAGTTTGAACAGAGAGAGAAGAAGAAATTCAATTTGAAACTCATTTTTTATGCCAATGGAAGAAAAGGATTCTCAATCGTGCAAATAAATTCAACAGTTTAAAATGTTTTAAAATTAAATTGTTACAAATTAGTCCAAATTTCCTCATTCTTCGTATTTCTTAAAGAAAGAATACTCGATTCAATGTTAGGGTACCCTGCAAAACAAAGCAATAGTAAATAATTACCCTAAAGAAGGGGCAGGTTTAGTTTTACACAACAAATCGTAGTCCACTTATGTAAAATGATTACATAATTCTCCCTAGCAGAGTCGCCAAACTGTGAACCCCTCCCCCAAAAACAGGCATTAAAATGCCCATTGTGACTAAGGGCAAAAAATGCACTGTGAATATGAGTCGCCACCTTGTTTATTATTTTAGGGTTAAAACTAGGAAAAAACCCTAAGTTGACTCCCAATTTTTAATTAACCTAATTAATTAGATTAATTATCCCATGTTAAGGGTCATAATCTGCGGACCCGAGGTGGATCCCGAGACCATTCATGTTGATGAAACTAACCGGATGAATGAATGCTTTTGGCCAAGCTGAAATGATTGTAATTGGACCAATTTAAATGGGTTTTTTAAAGTGATTCGACCTTGCCGCCGGGGTTAAAATCCCAAACGTGCCTACGTACCCGTTTGATGGAAGATCAAAGTCGACGTAGTTCGATGGCCTTTTTGGAAAGGGCTTTGAATGGTATGCTTAATGCACTGAGTGTTTGTGTATTGCTTCGTGCATTTGTAGGCCATTTTTTGCCAAAGAATTGATTGATTTGATTTAGGCATTTGTTTGCCAAAAAATGTTTGATTAAGGTTTTTTAGCCAAAAAAGATTGGATTTAGGCAATTTGTTGCCCAAAATTGAATGTGATTTTGGCGATTGTCGCCAAAATTGGGTTAATTTGAAGGCTTTTAGCCAAATGAATTGATTTAGGGCAATTTTTTGCCAAAAAGGTGCATTTATTTGGAAGGCTTTTAGCCTTAAAATGAGTTGATTTAGGCCATTTGTTTGCCAAAAAGAGTGATTTATTCAAGGCATTTTGCCAAGACTTTGCTTTTAAGCGATTTGTCGCTGAAAATGATTAATTCTACTTATAGGCAAATTTGTTTTGCCAAAAGTGATTAATTGAATTGCAATGTAGGCAATTATTTGCCAAAAAAAAAAGCGTGGTTTTAATTAAGGCCTATTAGGCCACAATTATTTGATTAATTGGACTTAAACCAAGACTGTTTCGAAATAAAGGCAATCATACCATAGTTCATTGATGACCAGATATTTTAAGCCCAATATTGTCAGAATTTAGGCTTTTAATACCACGATTATGAAATTAACGGGCATTTTAAAACTTTAATTCATATTTAATTAAGCAGTTTGCTGCCAAAATGATTATGGTGGTGTGGAACTGCAGTGGTAGAATTTAAGGAGTAGAAGAGAAAATATGCATGAAATGCTGGAAATAAATAGACAGGGTTTAGTATTACCTGAGTTAATCGGGCGACCGCTTCTAAGCTTCAGGCTTGAAAACTCCAGATTAAGCTTCCTCGTTAGGTAAATATTAATTAATTTTAAATTTAAATTTAAGATGGGCCAAATATCAAACAGCAGGAGTAATAAAAAGCCTATACTAGAATGCCAAAAAGCAGTAAAAGAATCGCAAGAACTGGAGCATAAGGGAGAAGGAGCTGCCGTCAAACACAGACTGAGTTGGAGTAAAACGGAGAGTGCCGGGGCTGTATTTTATAGGCAAAAAAATCGGGGCTTGGTGCTGAGGGGCGGCCGGCGCCGCCCTTCCCGGCGGCCGCTTGCCGCCGGGTCCGGCGGGTCGCACCGCGTTTGCTGGCGGCAGTCGCCGCCGAGTTCTGACGGCGGTTGCCGCCTTGGCCAGCGGCAGCCGCCGCCGTGCCCGACAGCCGGCGCCGCCTTTGCGGAGAAATTGGCTAGTCTTTTCGGTTGTCCGAAGGCTTTTCGGGATGTTCCCCGACCTCCAAAAATTATTTCCGGGGACCATTCTGAGATCCTCGTAAATTTTCGGACGTTTCAAAGTACCCATATTTGGCATTTACTTTCCCGTTGAACTTTCCGATCGGCCTTCCAGTCGCCGGAAAAAACTGGGCTTTTTGAGCCTCAAAAAATTTGGGTATTCACAGCGGTCGGCCACCACCGTAGCCGGCGGGCGCCGCCTCCGTGGACTGTCCGCTACCTAGTTTTCGTTCCAAAGGCTTTTTCGGGAGTTCCGTAACTCCAAAAAATATTCCGGGGGACCAGTTCTGCGATCCTCGCGATTTTTTTCGGACCATTTCAAGTACCATATTGGCATACTTTTCAGTGAACTTTCTCGAATTGGCCTCCGTTCCGGCCCCGGATGTTTGCTGGTTCGGCCGGACTGTTTGGATCCGGGACCGGACTGTTTGCGTCCGGAAAAAAAACAGGCTTTTTTGAGGCCTCAAAATTTGAGTATTCACACATAGAGGAAATTAGATGTATTCATTGGATGACTTTTCTGTTTTATTGGTGATTAATTTGAAAGTTTGTTTTGAAAATTTAGAATCTTGTATGTTCAAAGATGTGAAAAGTGCTAACTTGGTTTTTGAATTGGGAGAAAATGCCACTTTATGGTTGGATGAAGGGCATTGTTTTAGGGCACAAAATAAGCAAGGAAGGAATCTAGACAGATAGGGCAAAGATTGAAGCCATTAGAAAAGGTTACCTCCTCCTACTACGGTTAAAGGTATAAGATCTTCTAGGCCATGCAGGGGTTTTATAGAGGTTTATAAAAAATTTCTCATATCTATTGCTAAACCTCTCCTTTACTTTAAAAATGCATTAATAAAGTGCACCTATTATGGCAAAACCCAATTGGGGATTACCATTTGAAATAATGTTGTGATGCTAGTGATGTATGCTGTTAGGGGTGTGTTTTAGGCCAAAAGACATGAGAAAAGTGGCATGGATATACTATGCTAGCCATGTTTCTAACTAGTACTCAAGATGGAATTATACAACTACTGAAAAGGGAAAATGTTGGCTGTTGGTTATATGCGTGTGATAAATTCAGATCATATTTGTTAGGAGGCCAAAAAGTTCATAATCTATACTGGATTTTCATCTGCATTGAAATACCTGTTTTGCTAAAAAAGATGCAAAACCACGTTTTCTTTTTCGATTGGTATTATTATTGCAGAATTTGGAACATGAAATTAAGGACAAGAAGGGTTCTGAAAATTTAGTTGCTGATCATTTATTCACGTCCTGGGAAAATAAGAAGCGGACCAATAGGGAATCTACTATTATAAATGGAAAGTTTTCTTAGAGGAGAATTTAATGTTAGTACAACATGTTCACACACCTTGGTATGCTGACATTGCAAATTTTCTAGCTTCTAACAATAATACCTCCAGATATGACTTATGCACAAAAGAAGAAGTTCTATGCAGATGCTAAAAATTTCTTATGGGATGAACCGTTTCTTGGTTTAAATATGTATGGACGTTATGATTAGAAGTGTGTAGGGGAAACAGAAATACAAGATATACTTATGCATTGGTCACTCTAGTCCATTATGGAGGGCATCATGGAGCGAATAGGAACAACTTCAAAAAGTTTTGGGAAGTGGTTTTTATTGGCCCTACCCTATTTCAAGATTGCACGCATATTTGTCTCTCATTGTGAAAGGTGCCCAAGGGTTGGCAACATAAGTCGAAAAGATTGAAATGCCTCATATCCAACATACATAGAGGTTAGAAATAATTCGATTGTATAGGGGGATCGACTTTATGGGACCATTTCCTACTCACCAAGGTAAACAAAAGTATATCTCATTGGTGTCACAAACAAACGCAAATACAGTTGCGTCAAATTCTTAAAAGCACTATTTACCAGATTTGGTGGTCCAAGAGCAATCATAAAGTGACGGAGGTACGCACTTTTTAAATAAGATCTTTTGAAAGCCTTTTGAGGAAAATATTGGATTACACCATAATGGTAATCCACCCCATATCATTCCAACAAAACTAGTGGTCCAGTGGAATTCCAAAACCGTGAGGCTTAAAGTGGATTTTGGGAAAAAACTGTTCAATTCACCTTCACGAAAGGATTGGTCACTTTTAAAAAAAAACTCGATGATGCACTCTGGCAACTATAGAACGGCACATTTTAGACACCAATTTGGGATGTCTCCATACCGTTTAATTTATGGAAAAAGCATGTCAATCTACCCTTAGAATTAGGAGTAATAAAGCATTACTGAGAATAAAGTCTTTAATTTTGATTTAGCAAAGCTGGTTCAAAAGGAAACTGACAGCGGTTTTCCGCAAGTGTACGAAATCGCAACAAGTAATATGAGTAAGAAAGTATTCGTATCCACAGAGATGGTTTATCAATTACCAAAATTATGTTAACCTATTATTATTTAGATTGGATGGATAAAGGAATTCGCTGTCAAAGTAAATAAAAATTCAAAGTAAAAAGGAGATCAAAACACAAAATTTAGGTGAAAAGAAATCAGGGATAGCTACTAGGGAATTTGATTTCATATAATTCTATCCAGCTTTTATTCTATTAGTTCATTAATCAAGTTTTAAATTGTCAAGTATGAGAAAACACCCTAAGGTTATAACAAGCTCTCCCGATTATTGTTAGCTATTTCTAATCCCAATTTAATCCCTATCTTAATTAGTGAAATTAAACATGAATCAAATCATAGGTTTTAGGTTGTTTATGAATTCACAACTTAATACTTTATTAACTTATAAGCCCCCTTGAGTCCAAAACCATATTAGTTTTCCACATTCAAAGTATATTATTCTCTAAGTAAATTATTACCTTATTCATTATCAATAACCCTTCTCCCGAATGTGGTTATTGAATAATTCAAATCCAGGGGAATTTTTTCTTCCTGGAAGCCTTAAGCACAATAATAGTTACAACAAAGAACAAAGAAAAATAAATCTTAATATTATAAGCTTGGAATCGAATTAAATTACATCAAATCCCTAGTATAAAAAGTTTAGGCTAGACATAGTAATTAAATTAAGCTTCAAATCATACCCTTGAATCATCCATTATATTCTAAAGGACATAATAAAAAAAGAAACAAGATGAAGAGTTTAGAATAAAAACTTTTATCAAACTATGTTGTGGCTTCCTTGAATCTTAGCCACAATTATTTGAAGCGTTGAAATCTTGAGAAGAAGAGAATTATGTAAAGTGTTGCACAAAAAAACGAGATTCCCCTACTATGAGAGTTTCCTCCCTTTATATAGAGATCCTGAAGGCAAGTATGGACTCCTTTTAGGAAAAAATAAAAATCCTTATTAGCACAAAATCCTATTATAGGGAGATTTCATAACTGTTTTAGGCTCTTGATTTCTTCTTGATAGGACTCCTTTTTCTTTCAAGAATTAGGTCCAAGTTCTTGTTTAGTGTGTTTAGGGAAACTCCCTGAAGTCGGCCATTGTGAGAAAGACTTGATTTTGCGTTTGTTAAATTCACGCTGGTTCCCGCCTGGCGCACGGGGGCGTGCTTTCATGGCACGGGCTAGGCGTGCTGTTTAGTCTGAGGTCGGTAGTGAAAGCACGGGGGCGTGCTAGGTAGCACGGCTAGTGAAGTACTGAGGCACGGGCGTGCTACAAAGCACAGGCAAGGCTGTGCTCTTCTCTGGAGTCTGTCTAAGTTGCCAATGGGCGTGACTATGCTTGACACGCCCTGTCCCATTGTAGCATCGGCCGTTGCCTTTTTGACCACACCCTGGCCGTGCTCTCTTTTGTCTCTCCTTTGGATTTACTGGGCTTTTCTAGGCACGGGGCGTGCCTTCCAGCACGGGCTGGGCGTGGCTAGAAGCTGAGTGCCTTGCATTCTTAAAGTTACCTTTCTACCGCCAATTCTGCAAATTTTCTCTTTAGATCAAAAGCGGATTAAAGGACCAAGGAAGCTTTTTTAAACACAATTACCTAAAAGTGATTTAAAATTAAATTAAAGATAAAAACTTACTAAAATTCTAACAAAAACTATATTAAAAACACTATAAAATTTACACTTATCAAAATTCCCCAAACTTAAACTATTGCTTGTCCTCAAGTAACAGAAAACTAAAGGAAAAATAAGTTGACGACACTAGTTTAACATGGTTGGAGATGATTTCCATAATCTTTCAAGATATCATGATTAGAAAATAAGTGAATAAACTTAATCGTTCTCCATGTTATGCATACTTAAGCTCGACTTTTATTTTTGAATAAAAGCATATTCATTGAGTAAAATATAGGTTTAAAGAGATTGTCAACACTAATATTTATTCAGTTTATGATAAGTAGGACATGAATTATCTAAAGAATTTTCAACCTTTCAAAAATGAGACAATTGATAGTGTAACAGTGGCATTCCCATATGCAGAATTAGTCATCCTTTCTCCACGATTTAAATGCATACGATTAAAAGATCAAAAGGTCTTTATTGAAAGATCAAGAGGTCTTTATTTTGGGTTGTAATGGGGCTTTCTTGGTGCAAATTTTGCTTAATCAAAAGAAAGGATAAAAGGGGAGTCAAAGAGTACAAAAGAATGTATAATATTCAAGATTCTATTTTAATTAAACTTTTACTAGTTCTAGGGAGTGTTGGTTTTGAAGCTTTCTTACTAGTCTTACTAGCTAAGGCTCTGTGCAAGGTCTTTTCTTAATATTGTTGGCATTATTCTTACTGCTTTACCATTCTTTCTTGCACATTTTCTTTTGATTGCTTTTGCATGTGGCCTCTTTCTGATTCTTTCCTCTTTTCTTTATTTGCTAGGTATTGATGATGAATTCTCCCTCTTTGTTGCTTATTCTAATTTAAAAGTCGAATCTTTTAATCATACATCCTTTGTACTTAGGGTAAGAGATTATTGGATTTGGCTTTAATGGCCTGGTTTATTATGGTTGAAGAAGAAAATTGTATCGGTTTAAAGCTTCAAAAGTTGGGTTTCAAAGGCTCATATATTTTTGTTTAGGTAGTTTAGGCTATATAGGTGTCAACAAAAATTGCCTAAATTCATCTCTTTCAAGATGTAAACATTTAAATTTCTCGCCTCGAGGGAAGTTCTAATTTTTGTTCTAGGAATGCCCAAGGTTTAAAATACTTTAGAGATTAAAACACCACCTTTTATATCATAACTTTCATAAAATCATTGGTTAGTGTTTTAAAAGTCTAGAAACAAATAGTTTAGATCAATGAACATGATTTGAGTCAAAAATTAACAAATTTCAAAACCTAAATATGCTAGAATTTAGAAATCGGACTATATTTAACACTCATTACTAGACATGAGAAACTTTTCAAGCTTACTTGTAATCATTCCAAAAAATGTTAAACAAAAACAAAAATTTTTTGCCAAAATTCCCTTCCCCCAATTTCAATCAATCACATTTGTCCCCAATGTGCATATTCCCCCAACTTATTGATTACTAGAAGGCAAAGCAAGTAAAGAGAAGAAGAAATCTTACGCAACCATTGTATTGGAAAACAATACAATAGAACGGGTGTGGGAAGAGTCTTAGCTAAAAGAGCCAACTAAACATTAAGGAACAAAATAAACTACTAAAATTTATAAAAATTCAAATAACAAATAAACTAAAGGTGAAAGCCAACCAAGACAATGTATTTAGAACAAATAAACAAAATAAACAAAGAAAAGTGAGGAAATCGTCAATTCTCTGGTGGTGGCAGGTGGCGTGCAGGAAGCTGGGAGGATGCGGTTCTGGAGTTTGGCCTTGGCATTGGTGTCCATCTTGAGAATCAAGACTGCCGTTTCATAATCTGCCGTTCATAATCTCGATGGACTGGAAACGGTCTGCGATCATCGTTTCCATACATTTAAGGCGCGTGTCAAAGAGGTCCATCCGAGACATCATTCTTACAAGGACTTCATCGTTCGACATGTTGGCTGTGCCTTGGAACGATGGACCGACACCGGAAGTACCTGCACCAAAAGAAGAAGGAAAAGGAAGAGGATTATCCTCTTCCATGTTAGCTCCACCGGCTGCCTCTGCTCCTGCATTATCAGGATTAGCCTCTGGGGCGCCCACTACTTTATATGTATCCCCGACTTTTTCAATCAGTTTCATATGTATCATAACATCTAGGTCCAGTCTAGTACTACGCCCTCCTCCTATACTATCATAAATTGGCCTAGCCGTTCCAAAGCCTGTAAAGTTATCTAAGCAAATCCGAGTTACAAAAACATTCCCACCATATGGCCCTTGTCAGCTCAGGCCACCTTTCCAAATTTTTATGGCAAGAGCCAATAACCAACATTCAATTAAAAAACCCCATTTCTTCCAATAGCCCACAGAAAATATAATTCGTTTCAAACTTTAGCACCCCATCCGCTTTCACCCTTCCAAAAATGGGAATTAGATAAAAGAATGTGAATGTAGCGCAAGGAAGGTTTTTTTAATTTGGATGCTTTTAGAATATCTAGGATTATCTAGGATTATAATTCACTTCACCTGTCAAATTTTGCCAAGTATTTCGCGCACTAAAATCACTAGATATTTGTATCTGGCTATTGTCTGTAGGAAAACCCAAAATGTGGCTAATTTCATTCACAGTTAGTTCAAAGTCTTGACTAAAAAGCCTAAAGTTAACCCTGCTTGGTGGCGAATCAGGCAAAAACGGAATAAAAGCGTGATAGGAACTCAGAAATTCTAGAGTGAGAGGTGCATAAACTAAGTCCTTCATGTCAAGAAATTCCCCCCATCCTATTCTCTTAAGTGGTTCTAACACAATATCTCTAAGACCCACTTGTGCTAAGGCAACCTCATCAATAAATCTATTCGGTAAAATAGGCCGAAGAGATAGATAATTTTGTGTACCTTTCTTGTTGTTGATCGGATGCGGGCAAATTCGAATGGAATTTCAGGAGGTTGAAGGGAGAGGTTGAGGGAGTCGTGGAGGATCGCGTAGTCGACCGCTTCCCGAGCAGCAACAGGGATCGATGCCGGTTTGCTAATGTTTGTATCTAGGAAGGCATTGTTGGAGTTGATATTATGGTTGAAAATTTTGGGTTGTGGAAGAGTGTTTGATTTGAGAGAAAAAAGGGAGAAGAAAAGGAGAAAGTTTTGAGAGAAAGGAGTTGACGGCTAGGGCGTTTGCGAGGATGGGAAAAGAGAAAGTTTGGAGGCGTGCTCTTTAATAGGGGCGCCAAATAAATGAGTTGGTCTTGATCGTGGGCACGGCCGTGGCTGATGAAGCACGGCCTGGTCGTGGCTCCCCTCTGACCTGCAAAACAACAAAAGTTGGCGTTACCTGGGCCGGGCGTTTGCTACCATAGCACGGCTTTGGGCGGTGCTCTTTCTCTGCCTCTCGTTTTGAAAAGTGCCTGGGGCGTGCTGTTCCCTGCCTCTTCAAGTTCTATTTCGCGCTTCGCGCATATGAAAAATCGCGCTCGCGTATTCTTGCTAGCAAACTTTCTGCCTCTCAAAGGTGCTTTCTCGCGCCCGCGCCATAATGGAATTCGCGCTCGCAACTTCAGCTCGCGGCCCGTGCATATGGAAGTCGCTCCACGAGTTTTTTCTTGCAAATCTTCTGACTCTCTTTTCTAATTGTCGCGCTCACGCTTTGTGAATGTCGCGCTCGCGGAAATTGGGGCATTTTTCTTTGTTGAGACTTGCTTCGTTAGCGCGACTTTTCCCTTGGGGCCGTGCCATTAGCACAGTTAGGGCGTGCTTCTCCTCTAACCTTCAGGTGTGTTAATCTCTTTTCTATGGCACGGGCGTGCTGATGGGGGCACGCCTGAGGCGTGCCTTCTCTGACCTTCAAGTTATCAAACACCTTGGAAAAAAATTCACGGGCGTGCTTCGGGACCGCCTGGGTTGGGCTGGTTCTCATCTCAGGCCACGGGCGTGCCACCCAGCACGGCTAGGCGTGCTTGGCGTTTCTGGATTTCACTTTCCTACAAAAACTCTTTAACTAAAAGCAAAAAAGAACACTTATGGAGAAATTTGGGATTTTTACCAATAAAATAGGGAATAAAAATAAATAAATGGACGAAAAATTTAATAAAAATAATGGGTTGTCTTCCCATGGAAGCACTTTTGTTTAACGTCGTTAAGTTCGACGCACTTATCTTAATTTAGGCTAAGCAAGACCAAGTTGTTTTAATACCAATTGTAGTCTTGATGGGTTCAAAGGTTTCATTATAATAGCTTCTCAAACGTTGAGCATTTACCTTGAAACTTCGATTCGACTTACCATCCACTATCTCAATCGCGCCATGAGGAAAGATTTCCTTGATTGTGAATGGTCCAGACCACCTAGAGCACAACTTACCAGGAAATAACCGAAGTCTAGAGTTATAGAGCAACACCTGCTGGCCTACCTTTAGATCCCTCATTATAATGCGCTTATCATGCCATTGTTTAGTGCGATCTTTGTATATTTTGGCATTTTCATAAGCGTGAAGGCGCATTTCATCCATCATGTTTAGCTGTACTGTAGCAATCGCTTCTGACCAACCTCCTTTGCATTAAAGTTAAAAAATTGAATGGCCCAAAACGCCTTATGTTCTAACTCTACAGGAAGATGACAAGCCTTACCATACACCATGATGCGGATTATGGAGACATACCTATAGGCATTTTGAATGCCGTTCTATAGGCCCATAGAAGCATCGGTCTAGCTTTTTGGACCAATCCTTTCTCGATTCTCCAACAATGGTTTCTGAGGATCTTTTTTTTGATTTCTCTGTTAGTGACCTCTTACTTGGTCCATGGTTTGAGGATGATATGGAGTAACCCTACACGATTCCTACACGATGAGTAACACCATATTTTGCGAGAAGGGAGTCTAAATATCTATTACAAAAATGCTTACCTCCGTCCGTGATTATTACCCTGGGAGTGCCATGCCTTGTAAAAATATTTTTCTTGATGAAGTTCATCACACTTTTGGCATCATTATTTGGAAGAGCAACAGCCTTTACCCACTTTGACACATAATCCACCACCACTAGAATGTATTGATTAGAGTATGATGGTGGAAAAGGTCCCATGAAGTCCAGACCCCATACGTCGAAGATTTCGACCTCAAGGATGCTGTTTAAGGGCATAGTTTCATGTCTCTTCGAAATGTTACCTAACCTTTGAACAACGATTCACCAAAAGGACGAACATTATTATAAGCATCTTTAAAAAGAAGGCCAATACAAAACCACTTTCTAGTATAGCGCAGCTGTTCTTTTTGCCTCCAAAAGTGGCCTCCAACATTTCCATTGAATTGGCAGAATTTAAGGACACTTCTTATTTCAGTTTCCGGGTTACTACATCTCCTGAAGAGCTGACACTACATACTTGAACAAAAATGGCTCCTTCCAATAGGTAGAATTTGATATCATGAAAAATTTTTTTTTTTCTTTGTTGGTAAGGAAAAAATTGGGAGGGAGGAATTTTGCAAACAAGATAATTAACAATGATCCGCGTTACCAGGGATTTGAGCATTTGCCACTTAGAAAGAAGTTGCTCATGAGGAAAAGCTTTCATTTGATTTGTAGCTTGTTGTGTCTTCTTCCCCCCAATTCAAGCCTTGGAAAGATGGTCAGCAACGAGGTTCTCGTTCCCACTTTTTTGTCGCGAATTTTCTAGGTCCAAACTCTTTGCAATAGAAACCCAAAACAAGAGTCTTGGGCTTTGCATCTTTTCTTTTCCAGCAAGTATGTTGCTGGAAGGAGTGATCGTTTGTAGACTATTGTTTTCAGCTCCCAAATTTAGATATGCCCTAATTCGTCAAAAGCAAAAACAATTAGGCAAAAACAATAGCTAGCAGCTCCTTTTCCGTAGTTGCATAATTTAATTGTGCATCATTCAATGTGCGACTTGCATAATAGATAACATGCAACTTCCTGTCTTTTCTTTGTCCGAGAACAGCTCCTACAGCAGATCACTAGCATCACACATGAGTTCAAAGGGTGAAGTCCAATCTGGTGTGGTGATGATCGGGGCTGAGATTAACTCCTTCTTTAACCTATTAAAAGCATCTAAACAATCTTTGTTAAATTCAAAAGGAACATCTTTAACTAGTAGATTGCAAAGAGGTTTAGTGATTTTTGAGAAATCCCTTATGAATAATCTTCTGTAAAACCCTGCATGCCCAAGAAAACTCCTTATTCCCTTCACTGTGTTAGGGGGAGGTAGTTTTTCAATCACCTCAATTTTTGCCTTGTCGACGTCAATCCCTTTTTGAGAGATTTTATGCCCTAGGACAATACCTTCATTAACCATGAAGTGACATTTTTCCCAATTTAAAACAAGGTTAGTATCTTCACATCGTTGCATTACTAAAGATAAATTATGAAGGCATGCATCGAAAGAAGTGCATCGAAGGGAAGAGAACCAAATACAGAAAAATCATCCATGAATATTTTCAAATAAATTTTTCCCCATATCAGAAAAGATGGGACATCATGCAACCTTTGAAAGGTTGCAGGGCATTGCATTTAAGCCCAGGGGCATTGCATAGCCCAAAAGGCATTCTCCTATAGGCAAAAGTGCCATAAGGACAAGTGAATGTAGTTTTCTCTTGGTCTTCAGGGGCTATAGCTATTTGGAAGTACCCTGAATAGCCATCTAAGAAACAATAAAAAGGATATCCTGTAAGCCTTTCAAGCATTTGATCAATAAAGGGAAGGGGAAAGTGATCTTTGCGTGTTGCTTTATTTAATTTTCTATAATCTATAGACACACGCCAACCTGTGACTGTTCTTGTGGGGATTAATTCATTGTTTTCATTAAAAATAACAGTCATACCTCCCTTCTTTGGAACAACTTGGACAGGAATTACTGTTCTGAATAGGATAAATTGATGCCGGCTCTAAGAGTTTTAACAATTTTTTAGGTTTGATGATTTCAGCCTTGACTACCTCCTTCATGTTCGGATTCAATCGCCTTTGGTGCTCGATTGAAGGTTTGTAGTCTTCTTCCATCAAGATCTTATGCATGCACACACTTGGACTTATTCCTTATAGATCCGAGATAGACCACCCTAAAGCCTTCTTGTGCCTTCGTAGAACCTACAACAACCTTTCCTCTTGATCAAGCGTTAAGTGAGAAGAAATAATAAGAGGAAAAGAGTGGTCTTCGCCTAAGAATGCATGTTTTAAATGAGGTGGAAGTTATTTCAGTTCATGCTTAGGTGGTTCCTTTTCTTTTTCATTGAAGATGCTTGATTCATTAATGTTATTTTCAACATGCAAAGTGGTCTTCACACATTCATCAACAACATCAATTCTAAAACAGTCTCCATGATCCATAGGAAGCTTACAAGATTTAAGTACATCAAACACAATTTCTTCCTGTCCAACTCTTAGAGTCAACTTACCTTCATAGACATCTATTAATGCCCTTGCAGTTGCAAGAAAAGGTCGTCCCAGGATTAGAGATCCTTCCCTGTCTTCATCGATGTCAAGGATAACAAAATCAACAGGAAAGATGAATATACCTACCTTTACAAGCACGTCTTCTACAATCCCTCTAGGATATTTAATTGATTCTAGGATATTTAATTGAACGATCTGCTAATTGCAAAGACATCCTTGTTGGTTTGAGCTCTCCCATACCTAGCATCTTAAAAACTTCATATGACATAAGACTAATGCTAGCACCTAAATTCGCCAAAGCCTTTTCAAAGTCAAGATTACCAATGTTACAAGGGATAGAAAAACTTGCTGGATCTTTTAACTTTGGAGGCAATTTGTTTTGGATAATTGCACTGCACTCCTCCGTTAACATTATCGTTCCTTGATCATCAATTTTTCGTTTCTTACTCAAGATATCTTTTAGGAATTTAGCATAGCTAGGCATTTGAGCAAGAGCTTCAGCAAAAGGAATATTGATTTGAAGCTTCTTAAACACATCCAGAAACAGAAACTTGAGGAAGCCTCTTGTCATCTTGTGCTTTCTTTATATTGTGAAAGGGAACAGGGGGAACATTAGGGTTTAACCTTTCTTTTTCCTCTAATCATGAAGCACTTTTGATTGTTCTTATTCCTCCTTTCTTTCCTCAGTGGTTCATCTAAATTATTTGCCACTCCTCAAGGTAATAGCCTGCAACCTGTTTTTTGGATTTCTTTTCAGTATTGCCCTAGGTACGTACCTTGAGTGTCGGAGAATGCCAATCATGTTTGCGAAACTCCCCTAACTGAATTCCAAATTCCTGATTCGCAGCTTGCTGGATTTTAAATGGCCACCGTTCATCATGAATGTCCATGTGTGATTGAGAGGGCAGTGAGGAGGATCATCATGAAGACTTTCGTTCTGGAGGTGGAACCCTCTGGGTCGGTGGCATTTCAACGGCAATTGTTAGTGATTGACGTGTACGTATATTTTATGAAATCGCGTAGGATGAATTCGTTAACCTGTTATCAATAATAAATTTGAATAAGGGGTAATTCTTTCTTCCTTGATATCCCAAAGTTCACTTGTCTCCAAAGTCGTGACGGATTACGAGGAGTCATGATACATATCCCCAAATTGCCATGTTGTCCATTGCACCTATCACACACTGCATAATCGAATTCACAGGATTACCGTAGTAACATGTCAATTCCCTACACATGTTAGTCTTGACCTTTGGCAATAAGTGCTCGTAGGCGTCTAATTTCATGAGACTCCTGCGGTTCTTCTTCTTCTGTGTTATTGATTTTGTAAGTGGTTGTTGCTTGCGCATTCATCTATTAATAATCACTTTTTTTTCAAAAAGATCACTTCAGCTGCAGTTAGAGTAATTTGATGTTAGGAGATAGATTGCCTTATAAGAAAGTATTGTAATCCTGTGAGCACTTGGGGCAAGACGTGATTGCGGTCACTTATCCTTTAGCAAAGTCCTTAGAATCTTATCCAATAGCTGTCGTAACAAGCATCTCTGATCATAGATGAGCAAGTATGTCATTATCTTTCATTAACGCAGCTTGTGGTTGAGGATGGGAAGAATTTTAGCCTAGGAATTTTTGAGCTATTTCCATCCCATGCTTAGTAAAACTTCCAGCGGGACAAACGATTGTAACCATTTGACTAGCTTTATCCACTAAGGAGTAAAAGGAAAAGCTCTCAAACTCTGATTGCATCTTCAGAAACACCAATTTTGTTTGAATGTGTCACAATTCAAAATAATGGTGATGTGAGCATTAGGATCTTCACTAGGCAAACTCCAATATTGGATCGAGTAGAAGGAGCATTTGGGATAATGCAGTTTAATCTCAAAGTTATTAAGTTCTCACCCTAGGTCCTGTAATACTTGAGGTTGTCCCATTCAGATAGGTGTGTAAATCCTTAAGTACGGATCGAATGTGAAGGGTGGTCCAACTACGTTTTCGGTTTCCTGTTTTTCCGTTTCGTTGGCCATGTTGCTTGTTGTTCGAGTTTACTTTTTTTTTTTTTTTCTCTTGCTTTTCTTGCACAGCGTTGTTGCCTACGAAAGTTCTTTCAATCCTGGGTCAAAGACTAGAGTCAGTCGTCCTTGAATCTTCTTTTGCATAAAACACCTGGAACAGCACTAAAGAAAATTAAATAAAAACGAAAGAGTGTCTAAATTAATAAAGGGTAATTCGTATGATATTGATGAACGCCAATCCCGCACACGGGCCAAAAAACTTGAACAGCGGTTTTCGCGAGAGTAGTAACCAATCGCAACAAGTAAAGTATAGAGAACGAAAGTACGTATCCACAGGGATTGTTTATAAATTACCAGAAATATGTTAACACTATTATTATTTAGACGATGATAAAGGATTTCGCTGAAAGTAAATAAAATTCAAGAGTAAAAGAGATCAAACACAAAATTAGGTGAAAAGAAATCAGGGGATTAAGCTTACTTAGAGATATTTGATTTCATTTAATTCTATCCAAGCTATTCATTAGTCATTAATCAAGTTATATTTGTTCAAGTAGGAGAAAACACCCTAAGGGTTACTGTAACAAGCTCTCCCGTTTAATTGTTAGCATTCTAATTCCAATTAATCACCTATCTTAATAGTGAAATTAACATAATCAGATCATTAGGTTTTAATGGTTGTTTCTATGAATTCAAAACTTAATACTTTTAACTTATGCGAACCCCCCTTGAGTCCAAACCATATAGTTTCCACATCAAGTTATATTCTCCCAGTAAATTTATTACCTTGTTCCATACTCAATAACCCTCTCCCGAATTGATTAATTGAAATAATTCAATCCAGGGAATTTTTCTGCCTGGGGGAGGGGGAGGTAACGTGGGGGGGGAGAAATTGGGTAAGGGGCATCAGGGGGGGAACCCCTAAGCACAATAATAAGTATAACAAGAACAAGAAAAAATAATCTAATATTATAAGTTTGGAAATCGAATTAAATTAACATCAAAATCTAGTATCTAAGTTTTAAGCTAGACATACGTAATTAAATTTAAGCGCATCATATAGAAATCATTCATTATATGTAAAGACAATAATAAAGAAAGAAATAAGAATTAGAGTTTAGAATAAAAACTGTAATCACAACTAGTTGAATGGCTTCACCTTGAATCTTAGCAACAATTATTGAAAGCTGAAATCTTTTGAGAAGAAGAGAATTATGTAATAGTGGGTTTGCACAAAAAACGAGATCCCTATCTATTAGAAGTCCTCCCTTTATATAGAATCCCTGAAAGGCAAGTCTGACTCCTTTTAGGAAAGTAGAACCTTATTTAGCACAAAATCCTTTATAGGAGATCATAACTGTTTAGGCTCTCTTTGATTTCTTCTTATTAGTGAGTCCTTTTTCTTCAAGAATAGGTCCAGGTCTTTGTTTTTAGTGTGTTTAGGAACTCCCTGAAGTCGGCCCATGTGAGAAAGGCTGGATTTGCGTGTTGAAATTCACGCTGGTTTCCGCCGGGCAGCACGGGCGTGCTTCATGGCAACGGCTGGGCGTGCTGTAGTCTGGAGGTCTTGGCTGCGAAGCACGGGGCATGCCTAGGTTAGGCACGGGCTAGTGAAGTACTTGAAGTCACGGGCGTGCTACAGAGCACAGGCATGGCGTGCTCTTCTTGGCAAGTCTTCTAGAGTTTGCCATGGCAATGCTTAGTGCTTTGACACGCCCTGGTCCCATTGTAGCACGCCGTGCCTTTTGACAACACCCTGCCGTGCTCTCTTCCTGTCTGCTCTTTGGTTTACTTGGCTTCAACACGGGCGTACGCCTTCCAGCAAACGGGCTGGGCGTGCTATGGAAGCTGAGTGGCCTTGCATTCTAAAGTTCTTTTCTGCGCCAAATTTCTGCAATTTTCTCTTAGATCAAGCGGATTAAAGACCAAGGAAGCTTTTAAACACGATAGACTAAAAGTGATTTAAAAATTTAAATTAAAAGAAGTAAAAACTTACTAAACTTCTAATAAAAACTATAATTAAAACACTATAAATTTACACTTATCAGTTCCGGACCTCCAAAAAATATCCGGGACCAGTTCCGCGATCCTGCGACGTCCCCGGACTGTTTCAATAACATATTGGGTATATTTCCAGTGAACTCTCCGAATAGCCCTCCGGTCAGGCCAGACTGTTTGCATCCGAAAACAACTGCTCCTTGAGCCTCAAAAAAATGAATATCCCACAGGCGATTGGCCAAGCCGTGTCGGGCGGCTGTCGCCGCGGCAATAGCGGCTGTCGCCAACCTTTTAAGGGCGGCCACGCAACCCGCCGGCGGTCGGGAAAACTGGCCTTTTTTTAGCTTCAAAAATTTGAGTATCACAGTTGCCCCCCACTGGCTTATCATCAAAATGATTTATGAAGCCAGTGGCTTGTCCTGAAGGAGCAAATTTTGAGGATGGGCAAGAGGAGGAAACCCCGCCGTTGGTCTTTTTTTTGCTTTGAAAGAAATGACTCATATGGCATGGATCTATGTTTGTAACTTAAAGATGTTTTTGCTCTTTGAGGACCTTGAAAGAAGTTTTGCCTCTTAGAGGACTAAAAAGATGTTTTTGCCTCTAAAATGAGGGCTTGAAAAGAGATTTTTGCCTCTAGAGGACTTAAAGATGTTTTTGCCCTCTAATGAGGACTTGAAAAGATGTTTTCTGCCATTAATAGGCTTTGAAAAGATGTTTTGCCTTCTTAATGATGGCCTTGAACAGAGATTTTGCCTCTTATGAGGATGAAAAGACGTTTTGCCTCTTAAATGATGGCTCTGAAAAGAGAATTTGTTTTATTTTTGTTTTTTTTCTTTCGAGAACCAAGGGTCACCTAAAGTCCGAAATGAAGCAAAATGGCTTGGTTTGGGTGAAAATATGGTTGGTTTATTGGTTAGGGTTTCACCTATGGTTTTATGTAAAAAGGTTAACCATAACCGGGTTCTACCCTGGGTTTGTGTAAAAAGAGATTGACGATTGTTTGGGTTTTCACCCTCGGGTTGTGTATGTTTTTTTTTTATAACACTTGCCCTGAGAATCCGACTTGGAGGAATTTTGCCCCCCTGCTTGAGAGAATGATGCCCTTTATTTAGCTGAAATAGAATTTCTTCTTATGAAAAGACTAAAATTTCGTGATTACTTCCTGTGAATGGGAGAATGGTGAAGGTTTTTTAATAACTCTTGCCCCAGAAATGTTGCGGACCATCGGAATATCTTCCAAAACATTGGTGTTGTACTTGTCAATCCGATTGGTGGAATCAAAGAAAACAAAAGCCACTTATATGACTCAAGGAAAACAGACAGTGTGGATGACATCGCTCGTCCCTGAAAGGACGAAGAACGATGGCCGAGTGGAGATGAGGTATTAAAGAATTACCTCTACAACGATTATGTTTGACATTTTTTAAGGGTTGTTTGGAACCCCGGGGATGAATTGACATTTTCCTCTCTCTCTTTTTTTTCAAGGAATGTACTCAAAAGATTGACCTTTCAAAATGAACTTTTGAGAATAACTCGATTTTTGTGACTCGTTGTATGACCACTGGTGATGGAGACCTTGAAATTTTAAAAGAGACTCATAGGAGCGTCGATTTAGAGACTCAAATTTTTTCTTGTGGTGAATTTGATCGAAGGAATTCAGTGGATCCTGGAAAAATGATTTATATACTCCCAGGAGACCTTTCAAAGGGATTTTTTTTTATTTTAAGGACCATACTTGCTGTTTATTCCAAACGAAAAAATGGGACTCTCCAAAAGAATTCATGCAAAGCACTTTTTGCCTTACTTTTGCTAGTAGCACCCTTTCGGGTTTTCGACTCCTAGCAGGCTCTTTTGCCTATACTTTTGCCAAGACTCGCCTTTCGGTTTTCAGCCTAGCGGGCTCAATTCTACCTGAAGCTGTCCTTTCGGGTTTTTCAACTCCAGTTTTATTTTTCTTTCTTCTTTTTTTATTTTTTTTTTTATTTTTTATATTGGCAGAGAAAATGCTTTTATGATGCAAACTTACTGTTTGCGACGCGGCTTGCGGCTGCCTATACGTATCTCCAAAGAACTCTTCGGGGATGGGCGAGTGGTGAATACTCAATATTTTGAGGCTCCCCAAAAAGCCAGTTTTCCTCCGGCGCAGGACGCTGGCATGCCGCCGGCGACAAGCGGCGGCGCAGACACTGTGAATACCAATTTTTTGAGGCTCAAAGAGCCGTTTTCCCCGACTGCAAACACAGTCCGGTCGGCGAAACGCGAAGGCCATCCTTTGGATAGTCTTACCAAGAGACTATGCAAACTGGACGTGTGAATATTGGTGGTTCCGGAAGGAGAGGCTTATAGATGCACGGAATCGAGACTCTATGGAAATATTTGTAGGGTCCGGACACACCAGAAAAAGCCTGTCTAGAAATGAAAACAATAAAAAGCAGCACGGGTCGAGTGTGCCCAGCGCGTCCATAGTGGGTGGGCAAGCGCGCCCCCCCAATCTCAGGGGTACAGGCATAGCCCGCCTCAATGGGCGGTCCAGGGCGGGCCTGTCCGCCTCTCCGAGAGGGGCAGGCATGCCCGGCCCTCCTCTTGAGCCGCGGGCAGGATGCGAAAGCGCCTCCGGAGGGTCTTCCTTTTTATTTCCTATTAAAAATTGGCCAGGGGCCTCCGTTTTAACTCACTCAGTCTATGCTTGACGGACCCCTCCTTTATCCCTACGCTCCTGCGTATTCTTTATTGCTTTCTGCATTTTATTTAGCTTTGATTATTTTCTTTGCTTTGCTATTTGTTCATCTTAAAAATTAAATTATTAATAGTTCCTAACGAGGAGCCTTAACTGGATTAAGAAGTGGCCGTCGAGTTAAATCAGGTAACATGAACTAAAACTCTTGCCTATTTAATTTTTTAGCATGTCCAGTACCGTCTTTTCTTTTCTACTACCATAATAATTCTACGCAACTGCAAATGCATTCACGTCAATCATTAGGTGAATAACTGGCCTCAATTAAATAAATTAGGCTAAACGCCCTGTTAATCCAATAATCCAATGTGTTAAGTTGAAATTGTTTATG
>NW_023591262.1:0-43330 GCF_014843425.1 Jatropha curcas | reverse complement strand
CCTGCCTGGCACTGACACGCATCCTGCACCTACTACAGATCAAAATGTTTCGACATCTCAGCAGCAGCCACTACTGTCTCCTGATCCCGATGCTGCAGATGATACCTTGGTCACCCCTGCCGGCACTACAGCACATCCAGCAGGTACTCCTCCCGGCGATTCGACATTGGATCGTGCAGATAACCAACAGCGTAGATTTGATTTTGGACCTTTTTAGCTTTCCTGTGGTTTTTCCAAATTTTGTTCAGTACATTACATTAATAATTACATTTTTATATTGTTATTGAATTGCGTTTGTGATATATATATATATGCCAATTTTCACAGTGCAAAAAATTATGTTTTTATAATAATATTTAAAATTTTCTTTTTTAATTGTATTTTGCGATGGATTTGCGACCGAACTGCAACCAAAAATATAAACTTTAAATTTAAAATTTGCGACCACATTTTATAATTGGGACAGATTGTTTCTGCGACCAATTTGCGACAGCTTTTCAAAAGGAAAACACGACCAATTTTTGCGATCAAAATTTTTAATTTTGCGATCGATTTTCCGGTGGCAAATTTGCGACCGATTACTACATTGGTCGCAAAATGTTTTGCGACGAGCACTTTTGCGATAGATTTATTTCAGTCGCAAATCGGTCGCTAAGTTTGATTAGCGACCGATTTCTTGCTTTTTGCGACCGATTCGTCGGTCGCAAAAGGCATTTTTTTTATAGTGTTTGTTGTGGATGTTATTTCGATCTTCTTAATTAGTGTTTTTAGCAATATACGATTAAGCTGCTAATAATACGACTGATGGTGAACAAAAGGAGAAAGTTGAAGGGTGCTTATAGATGAAATCAAGGGAGAAGGCTAATTAATATCAAATTAATTATATAATTGATTAAATTATTTGTCATAATCTTAGTTTTTTTTTTTATCTGTTACATATATATATATACACACGACAACTTTTAAACTCTAAAATCTTAAACTTATGTTAGTGAATTTATATTTTTTTTTATAATTTTATATTATTTAGATTGACATCCAGTGTGTTGGTAGAAAGTGCAGTAAGTGCGTCTATGGCAAAGATTGTTGGCGTGAGGGAAGCGCAAGTAAAGAGAGAGAAGATTTATGAATATAGACATTGAGTATGATTGTTTAGTTATGGTACAAGCAATCCAACAAACTTCTCCAGACAATTCTTATTTTGGTGTTTTAATTGAGGATTGTATAGCCATTCTTGATGAGCTTATATCTAGTTCTATTTCTTTTATTAGAATTTCAAGCAATTAGTGTGCTTATTTTTAGCAAGGGCTGCTGTTTCTATATCTGGTCCTTTGGTCTTTTGGAGTGAGGTCCTATCCTTGTAAGTATTATTTATGATGTTTTGGTTTTGATGCTAATAATATATATACCAAAATTTTACTTTTCAAAAAAAAAAAAAAAAAAAAAAAAATCCTTTTTGCGCTCTTTGTTTGGAATTAGAGGTTCCTTATCCTTGTAAGTATTATTTAATGATGTTTTTGGCTTATTGATGCTAATATATAATACCAAATTTTTAATTTTCAAAAAAAAAAAAAAAAAAAAGAATTGGCCTCCGCAAATTGGTATCACAACTCATTTTTTATATCAGTATTAACCTATTATTGGTAGGTCCCGGATTTACGCATTAACATTTCCCTGTTTTTATCGGCTAACCCCACACTCGCGTATTGGAACCGCCGACTGCGTATTGAAATTTATTCTATTAAAAAAAAAAAAAAAAAAAAAAAAAGATTGGCATCCAAATGTTTTATTTATTAGATTACCTAATTAGTAATGGTTTGAATTCTTTCCTGTTTTTTCGGTAAACCACTCGGTATCTGGCACAGCCGACTGGTTTGAAATTTTTCATATTAAAGAATACTTTTCTAGCTATTTTGAAATAATTAAGAGGTTTTCTAGAAAAAAAAAAAAAAAATTATGCTTCTATCTTTGGCAACCCTAATGAAGTTCTCTCATCATGAGCACCAGAATGTGATATCATGTTTTCACGTTGGTCATTATATATAATTAATATATCGATTGATGAATATAATATTTAATTAAATAAATTCTATCTATTAAAACCAATTAATTGATAAAATTATTACCAATATATTTTGATAAAATCCAATTTATTAGTTTTGTATTACTTTTCATTATATAACAAATTTTATTTTTTGTCAATTGATTTATCTATAATAAATTCTATACCTATTAATTGATTTTTCATTTTTTATTAGGTACATATATAATCATTTATATACAAATAATTTAACAACACACTTAATTCTTATAGTTATACGTCTAAAACTTAAATCTAAATTCATACTTTATTTCAAATTTAAATTTAATGTACAATGTGAATTTAAATTTAATATACAATCTATCTATAAGGAATAAAATAAGAGATAAAAATAAAAAGAATGTATCAAATCTCTTTTATTATTAATTTTAACAATTGCAAATAATTTTGTTTAAAAAAATAATATTTAACTCAAGTATAGTAATCTATATATATGAAACAAAGAGAAAATTCAATGCTCTCTCGGTCCAACTTTTTATTTTTCTTTTTTTAAAATTTTTTAAAATTTTATTGTATTTTCCTGTATTATAATTGGACAACTTAAACATTGTCATTAATAGTTTATCATAAATTATCCATATTAAATTATTTAAACTACTGAATCTTATCTATATATAACTATCTATCCTAAAACATGTTATTTAAATTACTTAAACTATAAACTATCTAAAATTTAGCAAAACACAGAGTATAATAAATTTATAGCACAGTACAGTAAATTTATAGCACAGTACTTTCTTTTTTTTATTTCTTCGGTTTTTTATTTTATTTTATTTATTGTTCTAAATTTATTTACAGGTTTTTACATTGGAAAGTGTTCTAAATTAACACAGTATTCTACTTTCTGTATAACATTTCAGTAAATTCTTTCTCAAGTAATTTATTTTGTTGTTTTTTATAGGTCACAGATTAATATTTATTAATAAATTTTTAATTTTTTTCATTTATTTTGTTGTATTTTAATTGGTCACAAACTAATATTATTAATAAATTTTTAATTTTTTATTTATTTTGCTGTATTTTAATTAGTCACAAATTAATATTTATTAATAAATTTTCAGTTTGTTTCATTTATTTTTTTGTATTTTAATTGGTCATAAATTAATATTTATTAATAATTTAATAGTAGTGAACATTATTTTTGAAAATCATTATTTATCCATCTACATGAAATAACCTGAAAATACAATTTCATAGATTTTCATTTAAAAATTGATTGTTAATTTCAACCAATGAAATTACAATGAAATTTAAAAGGAAATATTTTATTATTGTTAAACCGGGCCCGTAAATCAGTTGAAAACCTCAAACCGGATGAAAAATCCATAAATCAAATGAAAATCAAACTAAATTCCTGAGTTGGACCAAATCGATTCAAATCGAACCGCAATTAACTAGCATGCGCTAGCAGTTTCTTTTTTCTTCCTTTCTTTCTTTTCTTCTTCGATCGAGCGGCATACAGCGACACTCTCTCTCCTCCTCTCTTGTTTTTGGCCACCTGAGCCAATCGATCCATCTTCTCCTCATCGTCAGCACCACCATCACTCTGTAGCTTCTTTCTCTCTCTGTTTTCATTTTCGGTGGCGCACCAAATCGGCGAGCTGCTATCTCTCTCTGGCGATCGACGCAGCAGCGCCTCAGCTCGTCTTCGATGACCTCAACACAACCGAACGGCTCCAACATCTGCCTTATCGACGGCGTAGTCTCTTTCTCGTGCCGTTTGTTTTCAGTGGGCGTAAGAGGCAAGTTGAGACCGTTCCAACCAATCAGAGGGCGATCTCTCCCAATCGACACCAAATATGGATTCTTCGGTGAAATCTGACCCTGGTGGTGTGAAGAATACTCAATTCTGAGCAACTGCGATTTTTTCACCACCATAAATGGCGGGGCCGGCGGTCGGCGGGCGAGTCTCTGGCGATACCCGAGAGACAGAAATATGAGATTAATACATTGAACCTGAATTTGAATCGTGTAAATTTCAATTTGAAAATTATTGTTATTGGGTTAAATTAGTTGTGATTAAAATAATTAAGAAATAAGAATAACATAAGGGTTTTAATAAATTAAAGCAAGTTATAATTGCTGCCATGAAAATAAATTGAGGACTTTGATGAGTGTGAATTTATAGTATGAATTTTAAATAAAATAAGCAAAGCATATAAATTAAAATACTTGGTCATAACGAATATAACTACTTAAAAAGTTAGAAGTACAATTAAATTATTTTGGACTTTAATTCATTATATATATTTGTACGCTAAAGAAGAATTAATTTTTTAATTTAATTGAGCTAAGGATTACTAAGGATTATAAACTAAATAAGAAAAATAAGTTGAATATTTAGTGTTATTTGAATCGTTCGGGTGACAGAAAGTAATTTGAATAAAATGAAATTTATTGCTGAAAGGGCATTAGTTATTTTGAAATTAGAATTATATGAACTAAGATGGTGATGAAATAGGTTACTTAGAAGAAATAATATTTTGACTAAAGTTAATCAAATAAAGGATTTTTTATATTCGTTTATATAAAAGATTTATTGTTGGGTGACTAGTTAAGGAAGTGAATTATGTCGAGATGAAGTAAAAAAAAAAAAATTTTGAGGATATATTGAGATTATTGATTTCCCAATGGATGGACCGTGTGACTAATAATCGATAAGTATATTAAATGGTTAATACTTAAACAAAAGGGAAGTCCTATTATAGGAGAAATTCTATCAAAAGTATTAATAAGATTTAGATTAGTTATAGCAAATTAATGTTTAGTGAATAACGTTAAATTAGTTTTTTAATTTCTTATTTAAGAAAAATCATTTGTTTAATTGAGCATTTCCTTTATATTTGTATTTTATCTAGATCGTCCGAGTTTATCTACCTCTTCTATTAGTCAAAATCTAAATGAAGGCTTGCTTCTTCTTTTATCACTGTGAATAATAATAAATGATGCATACCATCATCTGCATGTATGTATCGACCAATTCGTATATATATATATATATATATACACACACACACACAAATGATATTTAACCTTTACTCTTTTTAATACTTTATTATAAAAATAACATTATGAAAGAGAATTAATGACTTTTTTAGACGATTTAAGATCTGAAGCCGACACGGAGTCATTATTCGGCTAAGGATATCTTTTTGCACTTCACCTTCTACTTTCACAACTAAGAGAACTAAGCATCAATGTCTCTTGAAAGTACTTCTCATTCATAGTGAGTTATCTTGACATCGCTACGAGATCCCTTTCCCATTTACTTTTTGAAGTCCGGCGAGCAGGCAAATGTTGAACTATTCTTTTAGGAGAAAGAGGGGATGAATAGTTACTAGGAGGATGTCCTTACTTTTTGCTGTAGTAGTAAAACTCCTTATAATAGTGTACAGTAAAAGTTATAATTAATTGAATTAATATGGATTGTAATAAATGATTATATTGGGACTAGGAAGTCTCTTTTAGAGTTCATCTCTCAGCTCCTATTTTTGGAGAAATTAGATTTCATTATGGATTGGTAACGTTAAAAGGATTAGGAGTGATTGATGAAATCACGCGAATCTTATCTTTAGTATAGTATGATTATTACTTTTTGGACTAACGTTTAATATCAACTAATAAAGGATTAGTTCTCTAATTTATTCGTTGATGAATTCGGTTATCAATATAAAGATTCTCTGTATATGATATAGGTAGTGGAGAGAACATAGAATTGATAGGGAACTAAGTCATACATAAGGAAGTAGAAATTATGTATGTTATCGAGTAAGAGTGTTGAAAATTAAAAAAAAAATTATTTAGAGATAGAATGATAATGAGTGAGGATATATAATTTGAAATTTGCCCCCATGGATGCGTTTATCAGACAAGTGGATCTGACACTTTATATGAATAATAGGATATATAAAGTAGATGAAAATCAAAATGAGTTAATTAAAATGGTTTAATTAGCATAGTGAACAAAAGGAAGTGAAAAGTCCTCTTCATTTATAGGGGAGAATTCTGACTACAAGAAAGTTTTTACATGCTCAAGGAAAGAGGATTAGTATTAGTTTATAGCCCCAGAAAAAAATTACGAGTGTTTAAGAGATTTAAGAATAAGACGTTAAATAATTAAATGTTTTCTTTTTTAATTTTACAGTTTTGGGAGTTTTATAGAAAAGTATAGTCAAAATTATTAAATTGTTTATAAACATTGCTTGAGCAGTTTGATACCTTGCCTTTATATTTGTATTTATCCTAGAATTCGTCCGAGTTTATCCTAACCTCTTTCTATAAGGTCAATCTTAAAGTGAAGGCTTGCTTCTTCTTTTGATCACGTCGTGAATAATAATAAATGATCTACCATCATCTGCATGATATGGTATCGACCAATTCCGTATATATATAATATATAGTATATACACACACCAACACAAATGACTATTTAACCTTTAGCTCTTTTTATACTTTAATTATTTTTAATACTTTATTATAAAAATAACATTATTTACATTATGCTCTATCATATAAATTATAATATTATAAGTATATAAGAATTATATATTTATATACATTCCATGACTATATTCATATGTGCTTCTTGATCTCCTATATGATTTGTTATATTATTTGAGTTGATTGGATTACTTACGATATGACTATGTTGCGGTTTGTTTACGTGTGGAATTGGAATGAAATGAATCACTATGGAAATGTGAGGGAGGTCTTAGGTACCATCGGCCATATATGAAAAATCAGCGCCTGTGTACATCTGATGAAATATGATATGAATGATGTGGCAAAACCACAAAGTGACCTCCTATTAGTGATGGAAAAGAAAAAGAGAATGGTGTTAGTTCAAGGGTCAAATTCTAATCTCGGAATTTTGATGATTAAAACAAAACAAATAAATTTAAATTATATTATTTGTGCTAATATTATTTATGCAGAATTCTTATGGAAAGAAAACGAACAAGGCAAGTTCTACAAAAATCCATAGTATGTGAAGATATCCGAAGATCCTAGTGGTTAGGTATTTAGGATACATTGTAGGATAGAGAGAAAATTCATCTATAAGCACAAAAACTAGTCTTTCTCTCATCAAAAATATTTATTTAGGATACATTGTAGGATAGAGAAGAAAAATTCCATCTATAGCACAAAAACTAGTCTTTCTCTCATCAAAAATTATTTTTTTCGGAATCTAGCTTCTTCAAATAAATTTCTTTTTGTTTTTCGAAATTCTTTAAAAGAAATCAAAATGATTCATTACCTAAAATTAGAGATTATGTCTCTAACGATTTTGGTAATACAATTGTATGCTTTCCTTTTTTCAGAAAATCCTCTTGTGAAGATCTAAAGAATTTTAATTTATTCTCTTACTTAAAATGAAGGAAGATCTTATTCTGTTTCGTTTTAGTAAGTAAAATCTTTTCGAAAAAATTTTTCCAAATAAAATGCCTTTCGAAAATCTTTATAGGAAAGGAAGATCGTCTCTTATTTTCTTACCAAAAGGATAAAACAAATTTTTGGTAACTAATATTTTCGTATCTTCTAAATAAGGAAAGCAAATATTCGGATTTCAAAATGAAATGTCCACTTTCCAAAAGCGAGAGTCACAAATCTCTCTATAAAAAGGAGTTTTCACGCTTTGAACTAGGTGGAAGAAAGAGTTTTCGTTTTACGAGTATTCACCTATTGATCACATCCTTTATCTCTCAAAACTTACTCTCTACCCCCATTTTTCTTTTCATCTTTACACTTCACGTTTTTATCTTTAAAAACGTTTTATTTTTAAAGAGAAAATAAATTTTTATAAACTACTTTTTGAAAACGGAGGTCCTGTATTGGGTAAACATTTTCTATCCTGGAAACTGTTTTTCCTGTGCCTTAAATATTTGCATTTCTGTCTGTCTATTTAGATTCTGTAATCTTTTAGTAGAACAAGTTTTTTAAATTTGATAAACAATTGGTGTAATAGCTTAGGTGAGAAGCCTATTGTGAAAGAGGTTATCAAGTCAACCTTCTCGTGAGCAGAGATTCTAAATGTCTGAATTGAGTTTCTGTACTCTGCCAAAAACAGAAAGGGTTTAAGGTTAACTAGAACTTTGAAAAATCGTGGGATAAAGGGTAGATCTAGGTGTTGATCTATTGCCTTATATTGTTGGTTTGTGTCACGACCCGTTTCCGTGGGCCGGACCAGCACTAGGGCCCAGGTAAGCTTAAAGCCCCGAGGCCCGTAGTAAGCCTGAAACACTAAAATTTAGTATCTCAATATAAATTTCAAATATTCAGCCCGTATTACTAAAAAAAATAAACCTCAAGATTTTATTACATCTCGGCCCAAATTTATCTTCTACAAAATTTCACAGTTCGGGCCAAATTAACAATACATCGCATCTTTAATATGGGCTCACGTAATTATATCGTCTATGTTAATACACGACTAATTGTACACAAATTCTACAACTGCGGAGTTCGCTAACAGATGTATACAGATAAGCCTTCGGACATTTACCTATTTAATATATCAATACTAAAATTAGAGAATTTCTTTTTAACAGTGAAAGAGCAGAGCTATAGCCGGAATTCAGAAAATGCTACTTCCTGAAAGATTTAAACAAAAGAGATGTGAGTTATTAATGAATAATAATTATTGCACAACACACGCATTCACACAAATGTATACGCATTCACACAAATGTATTACATTATCAATATCTAGTATCCGACTAGGTTATAGGCTCACACAGACCAGTCCACACAAATGTAGCCTATCACCAGCACAGTCAACAATTAGTTATAGACAATGCTTCATATAATCATCATGCGCACAGGACGAGACAAGGCTACACACTCACTCATGTCAGTAGAAACCCTGCGATGAGCCTGACTCAAGAGGGGCGTGGAAGAGCTGCTATCCGTCTCACAACGCGATGCACAGGGAAGCACGATTCATGTCATACTGCGCCGACCGGACGTCCTAATGCCTCACTTGACCCAGTCCCTCTCATTGTTTTTTCAATCTCTGCTCTTTTATCTTTTGCGATACAGATCAAGGAGGCACCCGGTACGCGTCTCCATCAGAGATAATATCCAGATCATACAAGGCGTCTGTGCATCAAACAGGAACCCGGCTGGCAGGGCCTGCGATCATAGGTTCTAGATTATCAGGTGCGCCAATAAAGAAAGCCAAACTGTGGGGTTTTTACCATATCAATACTAAATCACAACCGTAGTTTAGACACAGCGGGGCAGCCCGATACCAGTTTACCCGGCCGAAGCGCGGGACCAGAAGACGCATACAGAACAATGGAGAGCACAACGATTCATCCTAATAACAAACATAAGGGCGACAGCAAATAATCATACACAATTAAATTTAGTCAACTGTGCTACAAGCATAATATAAGTGGGGGCAAGTGCAAGGACGCATTCTAAAAATATGCCTAAATAATAAGAGCTAAGAAATAGTGTTAACCAATAGAAAGCAACAGTAGATAATTAACGATAACTTAAGATAATAGAAGGAAAGTTCAAGTAACTGAAGTAATAAGCATAAATAATGATGTATAGTGTAAAATAGATTAGAGAGTCACTTATGTAGTCTATGTAATTAAGTTATGTAAATTAATCTAAATAAACTTATTGAATTCTAGATTTTATTAAGTAACAAGTGCTAAATAGATTCTATAGGAACACTTTCGGTGCACCTTCCCACGACCTAAAAAAGGTTGCACTCTTCTACCTGCGCTCAACAATTCAAACAATATTATATATATTTATCAATCAATGCAACACAGCCCAATGCCGTCGGGGCGATCAACAATCAATAAAATTGTGCCACATCCTCACTTCTCCATAGGACCGGAGTAGCAAACATCCAACGCCCTCCCCTAAAAATTGGACTATCTACCTGCTCAAATATCACAATATTATATATATTTATCAATCAATGCACACAGCCCATCCGTCGGGCGATCAATCAAATCAAATGCCCATCCTCCTCTTAATACCATCATCAACATCCAACCATCATAACTTCTTTACATCACTTAACTTATATTCTAAATAATGTCATTTATTAATTCTTGTATTTATATATATATATGCATGTATACATAATTAGCTATATCTAGCCTAGTTAACAAATACAAACATTTCATAATTCCTTCATATCCTATCCTACCAGAAATATAAGAATGATATTCATTCTCTAATTTAACTAGACAAGTAACCTATAAAAATGCATCGAGCTATCACCATAGAAACAAACAAAAAATAAAAAAAAATAAAAAAAAATAACAATTTCATATTTCAACTCACATTCAACCATTTTTATACTTCCCCTTTTTCATTTCAGTCATAAAGGACAGAAATTCTATGATTTAATCTCATTCCAATCAAGGATACCTCCTATAGCTTGTAATCATTATGAAAATAATTGAAATACATGATTTTCTGACTTGCTTCTATCCATAATCATGGAAATACTCAATTAGTTGCTGCCAGTTTAGCAAATCAATATTTTTCTTCACTAAACTCATACAGCATATATAATTTACTCATTCCAAATCACAACATTCACTTATAAAATCCTACAATTCATATCAAGGCAATAACCAAAACAATTTAACAAGAATGACTGCTGCCATTTCAGAAATTTCTCAATCTCACAATCAAAATCTAATAGAACTATATGAAATTATCAGTTCACTTTCAAATTTCCAGTTTAAACTTCCATTAAGGAATGATAGCAAATGTGTAATCAACCATTCTAATACATAAGCTAATTATTTCATTAATCAATTAATTCTTTATATACAAAAAAAAAAAAAATTGGGGATTTAGTCTTAGAACGTACCAATTGAGAATCGGGCGACTCATGCACCATCAGACTCCATTTTCCGTCAGGAGTTCAATTCTGGCTTCAGTTGCGTGCGATCTTCAATTCTGGCTCCAGTTTGCGTGCGATCGGCACCAAGCTAGGATGGGATGAAAACGGTGCTAAACAGTAGCCCTTATGCGTGAAAAGGGGCCGCATGTTACCTCAGAAGCGCCAGAGAACCGCAGCTTCGCTTCACAGCATGCAAATCGCACCGAGAAATCACTAGCGCAGGAGGAGTACGTCCAACGAACTGAGCGAGATGGCAAATTCGGTGGCGAGCACGCGTATAGGATAGCAGACGATCGAGCATGGGATGCCATCGCAAGCTTGCCTCACTGATGCGTCCACGAGAAGAGCAGAAAACGGAGGAAGTGTGTATGTCACTGGCTCGTGCGGCGAGAAAGTCGCAGACTAGAAGGAGAAGAAGGAACAAAGGTGTGGCTGAGAGAGTGGTACGGCGACGAAGGAAAGGACGAAGGACGAGAAGAGAAGATTTGATGGGTTTTCTAGACCTATTTTCGCGCTTCGCATTCGAATCGGTTGTTGAGGTACCAAGTTCAATGGTTTCGGCCATCGATTTTTGCTTGGGTTTTGCTAATAGATTTGATTATTTGTGATTTCTTATTAAGTTTAAGGTTCTAAGAATACATTTCTAATTATAACATAAATAATAAAGTAAGAATAAAAGAAGCAGATTATTGACTTTAATTTAAATTATATGTTTAAGTCACGACACCATATCAGCATATGCATTTTTAATAAATTAACGTTTTATTAAATGTTCTATATGTTAGCTCGCTTAAAAATATCTAAGGTTCTCCACTCGGCAATATGTATTACAGTAATATGTTTTTTGGCCTTGAGCACATCCGTAAACTTGGGCTCGAATTAAATTAAACGATAATTTGTAGCCCCAGACACAGTCGAAAATCAGATTTTTTGATTTTAATAAAAAATTCAAAGTTTTGAAAATAAATTAAGGGATGTTTCAATTTGTCTCTATACCCTTGAAAAAGAGAGATAACATAGTTTGGAAGAATCTCAAGATGAGTCTTGGGAGAGTTTGGTGTAAACGAGTTAAGTGCCGAACCACTATAAATCACTGTTGTTTGATCTTTTTATATTGCTAAAGTTTAGCTTGATAGCGGCTTTTCGACACTTCTGTTTATATTTGAAATGCTAAAAGTGTTAATGGATTTATGTTCTAAAATGGAATAAGTCTTATCGTCTCTGAATATTAGAACCTCTGAAATTCTGATAAGTGAAATAATATACCAAATCTAATAGTTCTTACTATATTACATATTAATTCACTACTCGGGTTTAACTAATCAGAAGTTTCTAAACTTGATTAAAGTTTTGTGAGGCAGTTCTAATTTTCAATGAACTATCACATTCACATAGTCTTAATATGATTTCTAAACCTTTTATGAGAGAAGTTCTAAATAACACATTAGCTTTCCGTCATTAAAGAGTTCTAATCTTGAATAAGAACATTGTGAGCAGTTTTAATTAATAGCTAGGCACTTTAGCATAGTTCTTTCTATTTTTTATGAATATGAACATTGTGAGGAAGTTCTAATCCCATAATACTATTCTACAAGATTCTTTATTTTTTCGCTGGGGCAACTTAGAAATATCATTCTCACAAGTTCTTTATTTTTTCGCTGCACTTAGAATTCTAGATCTTGTTTTAAAAATCTAAAATTATTTTTGAAAACCCAATTCACCCCATCTTGGGTTGTGCCATATATATACGGGACCCACAAATGGAAAAACAATGTCAGGACTGATCAAGTAAGGATTAGACAGGTTGGCCGTATAGGTGATTGGCTCCTCGGCTCATATTTGGGGGGATGAGCTCCTCGGTTCGTAATGTGGAATGGACTCCTCGTGCCCTGATAGAGGGATGGGCTCCTTTATCGTGAAACATGATTAACAGATTTCTTGGGAAATGAAAAAATAATGACATCATTGATTAATCTCTATTTGATGTGATTGTTTAAAAGTGATATCATTTGTGATTACTGATGACGTGTTATGCGCTTGGTTGAACAAATGCTTACTATATAAAGTTGAAAAACATTTTGCGCGATTGTTTGGATTCTTCATTATTTATTATTATTCACTGAATTTGTGAAACTCATCTCCTTGGGGTAGACATTTTGCTGGTTCAGATAGGCTCTGCTCCCCCTTCCTCGCAGAGTTATAGTAGTAATTTTTCAATTTTTATAATAGTTGGATATACAGTAATATGTATAAAAATGTATTTGCATCTAGTTATTAAGCTTCGCAGTTAGAGAGTCATATATTATAATTTATCATGTAAAGTTACTAGTGTGTTGTTCAACAAACCTGTGAAATTTTTTAATTGACTCTCTAAGAGTACAAAAGGACCAATTTGCCTATATTATAGATGACATTAATGGTTAAAATAAGCCTAAGCTATGAGTTATTTGAAATGTGGAACCTGAGCTAGAGATATAAATTGACAGTATGATTTAATAACGTCACATTATGGACTTATTGTTCCTAAAACTGATTTAACATTGGATTCATGTGAGATAGGCTTACTACAGGCCTGAGGCCTTAAGCTTACCTAGACCCACGTGCCGGTCCGACCCACGGGTTTGGGTCGTGACATTATGAATATTTTAAGATCTTCGTCGTCTCTTCAAATAGTTTTAAAAACCTCAATTCAAAAATCATCCAATAAGTTTTCTATCCCTTTCTACTCTTTTGCACGTAATTGCGCTTTTTTTTTTTTTTTTTCTTGCAGCTTTACAATGAAATTGTTCACGTTAATATATTACCAATAAGGTTCTCCGCATCCTTTCTACTTTTGTTTCTTTCTTTGAAAATATACCAGAAGAGAATATCAATTTTATTTTATTTACTTTTTTTTGCATATAATTGCTTCTCTTTTTATTTTTGCAGCTTTATAATGAAACTAGTTGAACGCCCGAGTTTTGCGCGGGTTGATTGCTTTATTGTTGTATATTATATTTAATATATTATTAAAATATTTATTTTCCCACAGGTTGCATTATTAAATTAGCATATTATAGAGATTTTAATAAATTAAATAATTATAAAATTTAATATCCTATTTAGGTAATTTTATATCGATAATTTAAATAATTTAAACACCACATATAATTGTAAATAATTCTATAAATTTTATACAATTCAAATAATTTAATATGGATAATAAAACACCACATTGTATTGTAAAATAAGTTCACTTAAATTTATATACAATTCAAATAATTTTAAGGTATGGGAATAATATATAAGGATAAATATTATTGTATAAATTTAATTATTAAAAAATAATAAAGACACAAATATAATATTAATATAGGCGAATAATAATTTTCAAACCAAATATTTTAGTTTAATTTAAATATATAATAGGAAACTTTTAAATAGATTAAAAAATAGAAAATTTTTATACAAAACAAAGTTTTTAAACTAATTTATATCTATATTTAGTTTAAAAAATTTGAAATCAAATTTTAAAAATTTTAACCGCACACCAAAAAAAAAAAAAAAAAAAAAAAAAAAAAAAAAAAAAAAAAAAAAAAAAAAAAAAAAAAAAAAAAAAAAAATAATAAAAAAAAAAAAAAAAAAAAAAAAAAAAAAAAAAAAAAAAAAAAAAAAAAAAAAAAAATCTATATTTTTATTTAAAAAATTTGAATTCAAAATTTTTAAAATTTTTAACGCCCTAATTTTTAGGTTTTAATTATATATATATATATAACCACAATATCTAGTTAAATAGTAAAAAAAAAGGAAGAAATTTTCAGTAATTTCTTAAAAAGAATAGAATGCTTATACTTTTTTTTATGAAAGAATGATTATATGAGATAAATAATAACCATAAATATCAAAATCTTTAAAAATGCTATACTCCAAAATATAAAAATTAAGAAGGTAAAATATTATTTTGTGAAAAAGTGCAAAGTAAATAATTAATATTGAGTCTGTATGTCCTCTTATTAGATTTTCAAATACAAAGGAACATGACATGAAAATAAACAAAAAATAGAGAAATCCATAAAAAGTTCCTTCTGTAAATAGAATGAAAAAAAGATATTAGAGAGTTAATTACTTCAGTCAAAAAAGATGATGGGATCGAAGAGATAATATTATCATACTTCTACTATTTAAAATCTGAAAACAACAATAACGTATATATCAAAAATAAATAAATAAATAAACACAACACAATCAAAACACAAAGAATTGAAAGCAAAATAATTGAAAAAGGCAACAAAAAAATAAAATAAAAAAGCTATTGTGAAAGAAAATTATTGAATAGAGGTATTTATAGATAGATACATGTATATAGATAGAGATAAAAAAACTCAAAAAGTTTTAAAGTTTAAATTTTAAAAATTTAATAGTTTTAAAGTGGTTTATGTCTTGAGAAAATAATTTTTTAAGAAATATATATATAAAGAAAGGAAAAAAAAAAGAAGAAAAAAAATTTGCAAAAATTTATAAAAAAGAGAAAAATAGAAAGCTAAAAAAATAGGGCACGCATCAGCAATTTTAAAATATTTTTGGTTTCAGGATTAATTATATATAGATATAGATATAGATGGTTCATATTAATATCATCAATCACCAATAAGGATCTCCCTATTTTTTTATTCTTTTTTGACTTTCTTTGAAAATATGTTATAAGATAATATCAAATTTATATTATTTATTATTTTAAAAATTATCTATGAATTGATCTTTGCAGGTAAGATTAATGATATTATATTTCTATTTTGATTTGACTATGTTGAAGAATATGTGGACAGTCGATTTTAGCAGCATTGGAAGGTAAATTTAATTTAAGAGAATTATCAATCCTGCTTCAGTAACTCTACTCTGTTTTTTTTTTTTTTTTTTTTTTTTTTTTTCTAACTCTGTTTTTTTTTTTTTTTTTTTTTTTTTTTTTTTTTTAACTGCTTGATCTCCTTACATGTTTGTCTTTTTATCAAGTATTTGGAGTATTTGAGGATGCCAAAGACTTAAATTTTGTGTCCATTAACCTTTCTACATAGGTGGGATGCCAAATTATTGAATAATTATAATTTGTTATGCCTTTGGTCCTATGTTTAATTGCACACATATATAAGAGAGCTTTGAAATCACAGTTTGAGGTTTGTATTTAGGCTGATTTGAGATATAGAAAAGTTATGTATTTTTATATACAAATGAGGATGGTGAAGAGGTACAGATAGGGATTGCAAATAAGAGAAGGCCATGTTCCTCTTCATATTGAGTAGATATGACTATCTTTGCATGCATTATTAAAAGTTGTGATATGTTACTTAAGTTATCCAAAAATGTGTTTCATTTAGTGAAATACAAAAATGTGTATCTTTATAAGATATCCGTGGATCCCTTTTTTATATTTTTTTTGTTCAAGGAATATTGCATGTGTCATAATCCGCTTTTTTTTTTTTTTTTTTTTTTTTTTTTTTAATTTTTTTTTTTTTTTTTTTTTTTTTTATGAAGCCAAGGTATAAGACTTCGCAATACAGATAAGTTATGGCAATAACAAAACTAATTTGTTTAATTTTTCACAAATTTAAACAGGATCACCATTTTTAAAAATTATTGAAAGTGACAATCTCTATAGATTTTCTATTGTGGTAATTTATTATATGTTTTTGATGGTTCACATGTTAAATTATATATATAAATATAGTAATTATAAATATAATATATAATATATATATACTTGAGATATATTTAAAAAAATGTTAAAGCTTGTCTCAAAAAATATTAAAGATAACGAGTCTAATACATACTACATACTATTACCTAATTAATTCATATATATATATATTATATATATATATATATATATGTTAGACCATTAAGCTTTCAGGTTCCAAATTTATCTTGCTTTTATGGCAAGCTAAGTAAAAATGTATATATATGTTACCTTAGCTTTCAGGTTCCAAATTTTCTTGCTTTTATGGCAGCTAAGTAAATGTATAGTTAATTTACTCTTCTATTTATATTCAACTATTTATTAATTATAAAATCTTTTATGGTTGTTAATAATTTTCCACTGTATTAATGAATATAATATATTCTTTGTCTAACTTGATTTTAGTTTTGGTGTATATTTTATATGTAAATTTATGTAATATTCACTTATGCAAATGCTGACTATTGAATTTGAACAAGTATCATAATTTGATATACTTGAAGCTTCTATAAAATCATTAAGTGATGATATCTAATGTTTATAGTTATTGGAACTCATTTAAATTTAAAATTAATTTAATTTAGAACTTCTGCACACATGTTTAACCGTTTAGATATTCTAGATGAAAATTGTACATTATCAACGAAAAAAATATTATTAAACTATTCAATAATTTAATTAATGTATTTATTTATTTATTGTACACAAAAATATATCAAATCAAACATTATATAAATAAGAAATTATTAACTAATTACGTCATAAAAATATTGATTAAATAACTGGTGTTAGATTTTGAGTTTTTATCTAAAAATAATTTCAATTATTATTATTCTTAATTTTACTATGAATTATATGTCAGAAGAAATAACAATAATTATTTAAATAACATATTATAAATAATTAAATTGTCGAATCTAAAACTAAACAAATTAAAAATTCAAATATCAATATAGATAATTATTTTAAATAAATACTTATTTTTTAAACTTAAAAAAATATCTTAAATGATCTAATAAAAAGTTTCAAAATTGAACATAGATATAGATAATTATGTAAATGAATATTAATTTTAAAATATAATCATCAGATATAATTTTCTAATTTTTAGATAATAAAATTAAAATTTAAATGATAAGAATATTAAATATCTCAATTTCTTTTATTTTATTAAATAGATTTATTTTTTAATTTATAAGATGTTATCTTATAGACTCCCTTTCTTATTTTAAATATATTTATTAAATTTAATGTTTATTTCTCTTTAATATATGTTTTAAATATATTTAGATTTCTCTTCAATAAATATATATTTTAAATATATTTATTAAATTTAATTTGCCTTTCATTCATAAGCAAAAAAACTACACAAACAAATAAAAAAAAACTCCTAACAAACAACACCAACATCATACAACTAATTATACAAAAATAAAAATATAAGTTATCAAAATAATGAGATTTAATTAATATCAATCCTATTTATTTATCTATTTCCGTTTTATGCTCCTATCTTTATCTCTATATCCACTTCTTTCTACATACATATAATTTTATAAAGTTAAAAGATTTTGAAAAAGAAGGAAAGAAAATACCAGAGAATTAAACTAATATTAATGTAGATAGAAAAAAGATGCTATAATATAGATAGATTGAAGTTGGTATTATCATCATTTTACTACTCAAAATCTGAAAAACAACAATAACATACACATTGAAAATAAAAAATAATCAAAACCTAAAAAAAATAGAAAGATACATATATAGGTATATAGATCAGAAAAAAAATTCAAAAGCTTTTAAAATTATAAATTCAAAACTTCAAAAGTTTTAAATTAAATAATTCAAAAATTTTAAAGTTTTAATCATTCAAAGTTTAGATTTTAGATATAAATATATATACATATGAAAATAGAAATACTCAAAAATTACTAAAAATTTATGGGAGTGCCCACGTTAGCTTTATAAAGATTTATTTTGTTTCAGGATTAATATAAATACTACAAAAATACTAAAAAATTTTATGGGAGTGAACCACGTTAGCTTTATAAAGATTATTTTATGATTTCAGGATTATTATATAATATAATAATATATAATAGTTATACTATTATATATATTATAACTATATATTATAATACTATATGGAATCTGAATATGATGCTGATGTAGTATTATATTTGTCCATACAGCTGCGAGCAGTGTAAATATATATATGGAATCTGAATATGATGCTGATGTAGTATTATATTTGTCCATACAGCTGCGAGCAGTGTAAAAATGTGGTCCATTTAATTACGATCGGAATTCCAATATTTCATGTTGGCAAGGAACACCTAATTGCATTTTTTTTTTTTAAATTCAGACACTATTTATATTGTTTTCAGTTTAGACACCAAATATTTATATTTATAAATTTCAGATACTAATTTTATTATTTATCCAAAAATAAATATTTGATATCTAAGTGCTCTCATGGGCCAAGGCCTAATTTCTTTAAACCCCAGGCCCGTTACCTTCAAACGGGAAGAAGTGCGTAAATTCCTAATCTGCCCTAAAACCCAAATGTCGCCTGCTTCAATCAGAACTAAAACCCTAGCTTTCTTTCTGCATCACTTCATTACTTTTCTCCAAGTTCTGTTTCGCTCTTTTCCTGGCCGTCGCGAGTTAGACCCTCTAAATCTGTTTTTCTCTTCTTCTGTTCATCAATAAATGAATAATGTTTTAAACTGATTTAATATGTGTTCTTCCCAACAGCAACCAGCAGCAACCATGATGAAGATAAAGACCCCAAAGAAAGGAAGAATCAAGCGCGAGCTGGAAAAACGCGCTCCAAGACTGGTGTGTTAAAGAACCCTTTAATTGATTTCTAACATATATCTGGTTTTCCTAGAATTCTTCTATATTTTTTTGTGTTTTTGTTATATCCCAGGTTGAAACTGGGAAGAAGACACTGATACTCCAAGGTACAAAGACAAGCAGTGTATTGAATGCTGTTTTGATGGATTTATATCATCTAAAGAGGGAGAGTGCTGTGAGATATACTCGCAAGAATGATAATATAAGGCCATTTGAGAGCGGCGGCGAAACTTCTTTGGAGTTCTTTTCTACGAAAACGGACTGCAGCATTTTTGTTGTAAGTTGTTTCCTCTTAATGAGTATTATTGATTTGTGAGATGTGTTCAGTTTGATGGATTTCTTCTTGTTAGGAAATTTGTATGATGATGGAATTGAAATTCAATTCGCTTCTTAGAACTGGATATTTAGGGCATTTGGTCTAAGGATTTGTCATTTCTATCTTGCTCTATGTCTTCCATAGTTGATATGATTAATAATACGAAAGTGTGCTTGGTATACATACATGTAAATTTACAATGATTTAGTGGTTTATTACAGAACTTGGCATAGGGTATAAAATAATTTTAGTTTGCGGGCTTCTCGTTTCTATGCCTATGCCAGTGAAGAAGAAAGAAGCAGCCGTTCGTTTAACTATGAACTCTGTTTTGGGTGGAACTGGTACTAACTAGCATTTGGACAGTATATTCTTCACTTTAATTTGGTTTAAACACTAGAAAAATTTTCCTTATTATTCAATTTATATTGCAGCATTGATTTTCATGTCTTGGTAGTTCTGTTCTGTGTTTCATGCCCTTTTCCATGGGGCGTGATGTTTTATACTCCATGACTTTTCAGGTGGGCTTGTAATGCCCGGCTCTGATGGTTGCCTACTTTCTGGAAAATTCTAAAACATCAAGGTCAAGTTGTAAATAAAATCTTGATAATATAATGTAGTATTCATTTTCGGATTTTTACACGAATATAATGTTTGGATATCATTTATGTATCCTACCCATGTAGTTTTTATCGAGGGTAGGTCAGTTGTGTAGAATGCTTCAGTCTTCCATACAATAACTGACATGTTTGGACATTTGCGGGGTGCTCTTTTTAAAATTTCTTTGTTTTAGGATGGTGTCAAAAAGATGAAGATACAGAGCACGTTTATTCATGTGTCAGTATTACCTTCAATTGGTTTATTAATTTTCCTTCCCGTTGCTGCAATTTCTTAGAATTTGTCCAGCAAAATATTTGACCTGTTTCTTTTTTGTGTACTATTGCCATTCTGACAAATTATTCTTACAGTTGCTATTCTGTTCCATAGGCATCAACAAACGGTTGCATGGGCCTATGGTTAATTATATCTTCTTTTCCTACTTTCCTTTATATAGATGAAGCATGAAATATTTGGTGTGGTACTTAACAAATCTAAAATTCTCTGGTCATTCTCTCTTCTCCACTAGTGATTTGCATATTGCAGAATTTACTGAAACATATTCAATGGCTTGTTTTTGCAGTATGGTTCCACCTCCAAGAAACGCCCTGACAATCTGGTGCTGGGGAGAATGTATGATCACCACATATATGATCTTGTAGAAGTAGGGGTTGAAAATTTTAAATCTATGTCGTCATTCACATATGACAAGAAACTAGCCCCACATGTGGGTTCCAAACCTTTTATTGCTTTTATTGGAGAAGGATTTGAAAGTGTAGATGAATTAAAACATTTGAAGGAAGTGTTGCTTGATCTCTTTCGGGGAGAGGTATGTTTCTGTGACTGTTCTGCTTCTGGTTCTAAAATTTGAAAGAGTACTGATAGAAGCATGGATCTGATTTGTGCAGGTTGTAGAAAACTTGAATCTTGCTGGTTTGGACCGGGCATATATATGTACAGCTGTATCTTCAAATCGGGTGGTACTTACTCACTGTGCGATCAGGCTAAAAAAGTCTGGCACTATTGTTCCTCGGATCGAACTGGTAGAAGTTGGTCCTTCCATGGATTTGGTAGTTCGACGTCATCGTCTTCCTAATGAAAGCCTAAGGAAAGAAGCCATGAAAACAGTTAAAGATCAGCATAAGAAGAAGGTCGGCTAGCTAAACTTTCCAACTTTTTTTTTTTCAAGAATAAAATAACATGTCATTAACCAGAGCCTAATTGCTGATTTTCTGCTTGCAGATTAAAAATGTTAGTGCAGATGCTATACAAGGGAAGATTGGAAAGATTTATATTCCTGATCAAAAGGTAAGGACACAAATAATATGGGGGAGATGGTAAATCTGCCGTCATTGCAGCAAGATATCTGTTTCTCTCTCTGCACATGCTTTCTTCATTTTTTTTTTGTACAGTTTACATATTATTTTTGCTTGTGCAAGACTTTATTTAAATGATTTGCTTCCATTAGATTGGAGATATGGCACTGCCCAACAAATCAAAAGGAGTGAAGAGAGAGCGACGTGAAGCTAAGATGAAGGATGGGAACAATGAAAATGCATCAAAAAAGCTGAAGGAAGATTCTAATTAAATCGGCTTGTAGGTTGTTTCTTTACTAATTTTCTATCGCACTTCCTTCCGCAAATTGTGTTTGAGGTGCTGCTCTGATGAAATGGAAATCAAAAGGTAGTATAGATATAAGATGCATGAGATTTCTTTTTCTTTCAGTTCCTTCACTTTCTAGATTTTTATGTTCATGAAAATTTTGTATTCACTCCGAGAAATATATTAATTTAATGGCAAATGCTTTAGATTTGTATGCTTGTGAACTGGCTGTGGTTAAATAACTAGATGAATTAAGTAGATGCTTTTATTTTTTCTTTGATCACAGACGAAATACTTGGAGAATTAGATCTTCCAATTTGGGTAATTTGCAGATCTTGTTAGGAGGCTTCTCCATGTAGTTTTTATCTTCTCTCTCTCTCTTCTAAAATATTTTAATGCAAGTTACTCAAATGGAGATGTGAGCATATTACAATAAGGTTTAACATAGAAAAATTTTAATTTTGAGAAAGAAATTGGTATACGAAGAGCTACATTGATATAGTTAAAAAAGAGAAAAACCAAAAAAAAAATATTGGAAGCACATGAACTTTAACTGTCAAAATCAACGTGATAATGAGGGTTTCTTCTCACTAATAAAACATTGATTCATCTATCCTCTGTTTTACCCACTCAACTCACACACTCAATTATATGGTACTTTTTATAATTTTTAATAATTTAACCCTTTACTCTAATCCTAATTTCATTTTGGGATAAATTACATTTAAAGGTCAAACTGAGAATCAATGTCAGAAAAAGGTCAAATTAGGATATCATTGCAACAAGTTTCGAAGTTTAGGGTATTTTTGATGTTTAAGCCTTACACCCTTTTCAGCTTTTCTAATTTGAGTTTTAATTTCTTTTACGGAGCTCAAATGAAGTCCTACCAAATTGAAAGAAGCACAGGTAAAGCCAACTAAGTACTCCGCTCTGGTCTGTAGATCAACAAACCAATACTCTTGCCATTTAGGCCAAAGCCGAAGACATGTTTTTCTCAGAAAAGTTTCACATTTAGGAGGATGCACAAGCCATAGAAGAAATGTAGCTTATTCCAGGAGTTAGCCGCCCAAAAATAAATCAAAAAGGAGCAAGAAGAAAAGAACAAGAAAAGGATTAACACAACTAATCATAATCAGGCATTACATGACTGAAATGTACGATCCCAAAGAACACAACTGCATAGATTAGCTTACAAGGAACACGATGACATAGGTTAGCTTACAAAGAACTATCTTCACACAGCAGTGGTCACCCATGAATAAGTACAAGGGGACGAAGGAATTAGTAATTGCAACTCAAAATTATGGTGCCTCGGCGTTGGCTAGATGGTTTATGCAGAGACTACGCTAACTGAAAATATGCACTTCACTGATGGCAAATTCATTGATGGCATATATGCTTTGCGCTATAAAATTCATCAAATCCACTGCAAGAGTTCTTCAGAATCTGCAATTAGTAAACAAAATCATAGTATTATGGGTTCTAAAAAGTTTTCCACTGCACAGGAGTTGGATGGCAGCAAACCAGCATCACATGTCAGCATTCAGACATTCTGAACTTCTTATCTACATATTGGCAGCATATTGAGAAGCTGACCAAGAAAAACAATGAATCCTAAGACTTCTATTACCAACTTCAGAAGAAAATATTTTTACACACCCAGGCAGCAAATGCTAATTATCATTTTTGCACAAGCAGAACAACTGTGCCTGCTTTGAGTTTCTTCCTTATCCAAGGATGATACTTTATCATCTTTCTCATTCTAAAAGAAGCTATACACTGAATATCCCAACACCTTTTGTGGCTTTCTACATATATGATACTAAGGGGTAGTTTGTTTTGCTAAATTCTAAATGCTGAATTTGAATCAATAGCTTATAGAGCTGATAATTAAGAAGTGATATAAAGAATTGGTAGTTAAATGATTAAGAAATGAGAATAATGTCATTTTATAACTGCAGGGGACGATTCTGTTCTTTTCATCTAGCTTATGTAGTTTATTGAATCAGCTCTAAAATGAAGCTTTTTCATTTAGACAAAATTTGCCAAACAAATTCCTGATAAAGAACTTATTGGTTCAGCTCAAATAAACAATTTATATTTCATTATTGTCTGATCAAATAAGTTGCAGGTCCAATAAGCTGCCAATGAGACAAAACAAACAAATCCCTAAATAGAGAAAGATACATGCAGTGCAGTATAAACATGTAGTCAGATGCAGGACCCTAAGATAACTGAAGTATAGATCATCATCTAAGCTAACACATGCATTACCAGCAACTAACAAGAAAACAAACAAATAATAGTAAATTTCAAAACTTACCAGAAGTATCCATTCCAAAAGGACGCCTAGAAAACAGTACCAAACCAACAGGAGTTTATGCTCTATTTCACTGGTTCCACCTGCAAAGTTCATAACTTAAAAGTATCCATCAGCAAGAAATGCCAAATTGAAACCCTATGGATATAATTCAATTCAACTATACAATGAATCCACAAAAATAGGCAGATACAAATATTTAGATAGAATGAAATAAAATTGGAAAATCAAGAAAGAATTAGAGTTATTATTCAATCAAATGATCTACATAATGATGTCCAAGTCCCTATATCTAAAATGTCCACAGGGCAACAAGTGCTGATGCAAGTGAAGCCCTATGGATCAATATTCTTTGATCTATCATCTTCTGGCTGGCCAGCATGACTCTTGGGCTCATCAACTGGCCACTTATGCACGCCTGAACTTCCTGCTGCTTGAACAGAACCTAAATCCCAGATATCAGAGAAACCGCCACTTGTACCAAACTCTAGCACATCATAACTGACAAGATTACCCCACAACTCATGGCTAGAACTAGACATACCAGCTTGGCTGTCAAAACCCATGCTCCACACTTCCTCTTGCCTAACGATGCTATCAATCCCAGATGAGAATTCTGGGAAATTCTTCTCTGCTGCCAAATCAACAGGGAAAGAGACATAATATTCAGGATCAACTTCTTGTTGTGGACTCGCAACAATCTTTCCTTTGAACTGCGGATCCTCACTTCCAAAGTTTGAGGTCCCCTCTCCAAACTGCTCTTGGGAATTGATATATCCTTGTGCAGCTTGTAGTTCATCTGATATCACAAAATTATGAGATGCAACATTCTCAACTTCAAATCGGCATTCTGCATCTTCACCCATTTCTACCATACCTTGTAAGGTATAATCAGGAGATTGTTCAATAGGAGCAGGATTTATGTCTGGGACCTCAGCAGACAATGGGAGGTTTCCCAACTCGGATCTGTAATTTGCAATTTGTCCTTCAATAGGTGATTCAGGCCCATGTTGCTGGTTCTGGTGCTTCACAAACTTCCTGTTCATCCTTGAGGAACCAATAACTGCCCGTTCCTTATTTTGCCTAAGGCGAGCCAAGAATCCTGGATTCTGAAACAACTTTGCCAAGAAAGCAACCATCAGCTTCTGCCTCTGCTCTGCTGTCTTAAGCCTCTGATTCACAGCTTCCATATGGTGAACAGCTCCACGCTGCTGCTGCTGCAGTTCTACAACCTCCTGCATCATTGTACTCCTCTCCTGCCTCAACCTTTCTATCTCACTTTGAAGTTCTGACTTCCCTGCTTCAGTAGAAGGCCCAGTATAGCTTCCAACAAACTGGGTTTGTGGTGACTTCCGTCTTTGAATGTTCTTCAACAAATGTCTCTTACCTCGCCGAAAAGCTTCATTTGCAAATTCCCACTTGTCACTATCAATCTTGCGGAACCCCTGAATACATTACGCAAAGTGCTTCAAATACAAATGATTCAAATAATAAATAAGTGTTTCATGCAAGAAAAGCAGATGTCAGTTCTCATGCACACCAAGATCTGGACTTGCACTAATAAGAAGTCAACAAAACTGGCGTTCCATAACAAGCATATTCATGGAGACAAACTGACAAACAGCAATAAAATATGCTCCACCAGAACTTAGATTCTACCTGCACAAGGAGTAACTCCCCGCTCCAATACATGCTCAGAGGGGAAGAATGTCTTTTCGTTGGTGGTATGAAGATCAAAACCTCAGATACCAAGTAACTATCACCTGAAGGAAGAACCTTTACTGTTTTCTTAAAGCTACCATATCCATTTCATAAAGGAGAAGGTGAACCTAACATGGTAGGTGATTCTGCCTCAACATTACAATTCTAATGACAACCCAAACACCCATTACAATATGAATCCATTACAATTACATTAACGGCACAACTACAAATCACAAGAACGTACAAGTTTCCAAGGGACTCCCAACGCAAAATATTAAAACATTACAAATACATAAATGAGATTCCCTCGATTATCAATGCTTAAAGATGCACCAATAAAATTTCAGCAACCTCAGATATTTATATACATCACCGGCATGTTAGCACAAAAAGATTCTTCAGCTACATCTACAAGGAATAAACAATGTCAGGTCCATTTACAAATTAAGCATCAGTTGAAGAAAAGCCAAAAAAAAAAAGATTAAAAAAAAAAAAAATTTAACAAAAGAACCCAGTAAAAATACAATGAGAACAAACAAGTATCCAGCAACGAAAGAACACAACAGCCAAGGAATGCTGTTGTGTTTCTGCAATACCCACATAAGTATTTAGTTGCCGGACAAAACTGGAGAAATTGTTGTGCTTGAAATTCCGAGGGAGTATAATCCTAGCAAACTCCAAAGGCTCCCACACCACGAAGCTTTCACCAGTCGTGCCCCACGAAATTATCGGGTCCAGCGTCCGATCATTAACCAGATCATAAGTTTTAGAGAGAAATGGCGGTACTGGATTTTCCTGTAAGCTCGCAAGAGGCCGAGGCATCCCGCCAACGTCCTCCTCCGGAGCGTCATCATCTGCGTCTCCTCCAGCAGATGGTCCTATAGGAGCTGTTTCAGATGCAGGATTTGCTTCAAATTCAAACATCTGTGAAGAAGAGTAAACCGATTGTTCCATAGAAGAGAATGCTTCCAATTCCATTAAAGGAGAAGGAAATGAAGCAGATATAGGAGACCCGGCGAAGTTCATATCCTCCATAGTCAAAGACCCAGAAGGGAAACCTTGAGAGCCCATTACTGGCTGTAACAATGACGGCGTCGTTTCGTGTTCTGAAGCAGAAGAAGAATCGGAACGTTTATGAGGCGATTGAGAGGATTTTTCGTCTTCTGGGTTCATATTTTGTTTGGGTTTCGAGAAAATATGGTTTGGTTTATCGTTGAGAAATATGAGGTGAATAGGGTATATATGGGGGTTTTAAAGGTTTCGCCGACAAACTGTTTGATAAAAATCTCAAGAGAGGCGGTGCAACGCTCGATTCTTCTTCCTCGGCTACGGCCATCATTTTTACGAGATATATTTGGAATTTTTCAGGCCTTGCGATTAACTGTCTGCAAGTGTATAGACTGAACCGTCCGGAGCTGAAGTTACGTAGTTTCCTGGCAGTTGATGTTCAATGCTGTGGTTCTCGCTCAAAGGAGACAAGTGGGTCCACCTGGAAAAAAGCAGAGCACAGAGAGCAGATATTTCGATTTCGCCAGGTGTTTTGATCCTATTGGCCAGTGTTATAAAGTGCGAATATGATAAAAAAATTTTTATTGGCTCTCCAAGATAATACTCTCTGTTTAAGGTTTGAAAATGAGGAGGGCTGGTCATAGTACTTAGGAGCTAAGGTAACTCAGTGGCCAATCAGAGTTTAAACCGAGTCACGTCAGAAAGATTATGAATTTTTATGACCATAAAATGTTTTGGAGGTGTAGATTGTAGCAGGCATTTGCAGAAATCAAATTACAACTTTTTTTGCTCTCTCCATGTCAACATCGACAAAATTATTTTAAATAATTTAATTTTCATCGAAACAAGAGGTCATCCATTAAAATTTAGTTAACGACAATTTCCTAATGTACACTTATGAAAAAAAAAAAAAAAAAAAATGAAAAAAAAAAAAAAAAAAAAATGAAAACACCACATGTCATAGACTAATATGGGTTAATATCATTAATTAGATCCTCCCGTTCAAAAAAAAAAAAAAAAAGGTTGTAATAAAAATAATGCTTTTTGTAAAACCATTTATAAAAACCAAGCAAAATTAAAAATAATCCTAAGATGTGATGGGAGGGAGGGAAAGGAATTTATTAGAATTGAATGTTATCTGTAGAAGTAGATTTAGAGAGAGAAAAAATTTGCTCATCTTTCAAATATATTTAGACTATATTTGATAGCTGTAATCAATTATGTAATAAAACGTAAATTACATAATATGGCTGATTACATTGTTTGGTTAGATTTTTTTTTTTTAAATTTTATAATGTAATTGAAATTATACGTATAATAATTTCAATTACATTATAAAGTTAAAAAAAAAAATCTAACCAAACAATGTAATCAGCCATATACGTATAATTTTCATTACTTGAATTGATGTAATATTCATTACATAAAAAAATCTATGTAAAATCTATTACATTCCTTAAGCCCATACCCTACCTAACTACCACTGCAATCACCACCACCATCCAACCACTACATCAATCACCGCCATAACTACTACTTCACCACCACCACCACTCCACCACCACCATCACTGTAACTACCAACAACATTCCACCACCATAACCATCACCACCACTCTACTACCATCGTCACAACAACTACCGCTGCAACCACCACCATCACTTCATTGCACTCCACCACCACCACCACCATTGTAACCAACACTCCACTGCCATCACCACCACTCTACTACCACCATCACCGCAACTAGGGATGGAAGTGGGGTGTACCCGTGAGCTTTGAACTATTCGTACTTGTATCCGTTTGAAATTTTACTAGTATATTCGTCCCAAATCCATTTAAATACCCATATCGGGTCACATTTAAAATTTTGCTACCCGTATCTGAACTTATTTAAATTTCATTTTTATTAATAAATGGGTAGGGTACCTGTGAGTATTCATGGCCAAAACTATTTATTATAGCGAGTAACGGATAATGGATATCCAGAGGTTATCCTATACCCTACCGCATCCATTGCGGGTAGTAATTTCACTACCCGTATCCATCCCAAATTCATTTATAACTATCCATGCCACTATTAAACGGATTGGAGCGGAGCGGATATCCTAAAACACTCGTCTTACTTCCATCCCTAACCGCAACCACCAGAGCCACCATCACCACTCCACTACTGCCACCACCTCAACCACCACTCCATCACCACCGCCATCACAACCAGCACCACTACCAACACCATGTCATTCTCAATTATTTTTTTTTTTTTGTATTGTTATAGGAATAAGAAGAATGGAATGAAAAATCATGAAAAAGATCCAAATATAATAATTTTATATTGTAATTTAATTTATTTAACAAAAATATATAAAATTGTGTAAAAAAAAATAATTTTCAATGACTTTAGTTTTATTTTGTTACATTATATTTTTTTCTGGGCTTGTTTTTTTTTTTTAGTCCAAATAGTTAATAGCTCTAAATAGTCTTTAAAAGCTTGATATAATGAATAACTTTTAATTCAAATATTTCTATTGTTTATTAATAATAATGTGGTGATAGTGGTGGTGGTGATGGTGGTAGAGTGGTAGTTGTGGTGGTGGTGAAGGTAGTAGAGTGGTAGTTGTGGTGGTAGTGGAGGTGGAGTGATGATACTGACGGTGGTCGTGGTGGGGACGGTGGTCGTGGTGGGGGTGGTGGTCGTGGTGGAGTGATGGTGCTAGTGTGATTGATGGTTGTAGTGTGCTAATTACATTACATATTTACAAACAAATATAAAAATTGAATGGTGATTATATTAATAAATTTTCTTAATTACATTACCAAACATAGTAATGGAACTGATTCTAGAATTACATTTGACAAACATGCCAGACCAAAACAATCCTTAGTCAAGACTATAACCAGACTATCGTTCAAATCTGCCAGTTGTTCTGTTTGAAAGTGTTATTTAGTTATAAAACGGTGAAACAGAACTGAACTGCTTTAAGCAATGTTAACGTATATTTGATAATAACTGATTTCAGATTCTTGTTCTGACTTTGGAACTATAAAATAATCTTTTTCACCTTTTTAATTTTTTTTAGTTTTAACTTAATAAATATATATGAAAACACATTTAAAAAAAGTTGCTAAACTTTATTTCAAAAAATATAATCTAAAAAACAAAAACTATATTTTTTTACTGCTTCAAACTGGATTGCATTTATAAACCGAAAACTACGCCAATTCCACTTTCAAATAATTATAAAAAAACTACTAGAACTGTTAACAGTAAACACAGTTTCAGTATAGTTTAGGATAGGACTTGTACACGCCCCCATTTTTCTATGTTCAATAGTAGGTTTACGTCTGTGAATTAGTACCCACCGGTCCAAAATGGTATTATTTTTGGTCGCGAAAAAAAATTAATTATTTTATATTTTATTTTAAAACATGTTTGGACATGATTGCTAGTTTTGATGAAGTTAGAAATGTAAGTAAGGAATATTTTTGAGAGATTTATGATATTTATATATGTACTTGTTAAAGTTGTAGGATACTAAATCAACTTCTAATTCAATATGCTTGTTTGATTTATATTATTAGACTATGTAGGTTAGGACGGTGCCTCCAGCACCGAATGTGGCATCCACCGTCGAGTCTTTCGGGATCGGGCGGCGGGTGTTACAGAACTATTGACTACGGTTTGGTGCCAATTGACTGATTCGGTTCTAATTTGAAATGGAACTATGATCATTTCTACATTTACTAAAAAAGATACTATAATAAAGCATAGCTTTAAAAAAAAAAAAAGATAAATTTTTTGTTGCTCACAATGAGCATGGATCATTATGAAAGGAATTGTCTATTTTGTCCTTATTAAAAATTGATAGGCTTAAGTTAGATAGGAGAAAGAAAGAAAAATTAAAATAGTAATGGTTGTTGGCTCAAGTTGATTCAGAATCATTGAGCATAAAATGTAACTTTTACCTACATAAGCATATAAAATGTCACTTATGTTCCCACTGAAAATTGATAGATTTTGAGATGAGAGAGACATCTCTCTTTGTTTAAAGTGGGTGAGATTATCAATACACGTGCTAGGCTTTTGTTTTATTATTTACCGTGTCTCTTTCATCCTTTTATTTTAAGAATAATGTCTCTCTCATCATATATATAATCATTATATATAGGCTTAGCAATTGCTGACTGTTTTCCTTGCGTTGTTTATTTTCCATATACATCTTCCCTTTCAACAATGAATGCTTATTGCAGCAGAAGTACATCCAAGGTTTATGTAGTTTTCTGTGGACTAGAGCCTGAGATATATAAATCTTGGCAAGAATACGCCAAACGCATTTTAGGTGTCAGAAAATTTATGGACAAAGGATATGAGACATGGATGAGGCTTTGGGAACTTACAATTTCTTTTAATGAATCAAAATATAATTCTGTATGTTATCAAGCATATACGAGTTACAATCTTAGTGAGATTCAACAAGATGAAGGTAATCAGATGACATGCAACATTAAATTTAAAGTAGCAGTAGAGGATGGTCCTCTTAGCTCACATATCCTTGCGTTTGAAGGAGAGGACAATAAAAGGACATTAGATGTTAGAGTACAATACGTGCGGAGATTGATGTTGGCTCAAAGGTCAATTTTATCTTGAGATTTTGATAATTTTGCAAACAAATAAATTTAATATTCTTGTACATGCTAAAATTATTTTATGCAGATTCTTAATATGGAAATTGCTAAAGAAGGCAAGTTCCTACAAATTGAAGATTCTTTGAAGACCGTAAAGATTATTGAAGATTATTTTAGTGGTTAGTATTTTAGAATATGTTGTAGGATAGAGACAATATTCTTTTATAAGCACAAAAGTATTTTTTTTTCTCTCAAAAGAATTTTCGAAAATTGCCTTAAAAAATAAAAGTCAAATCTTGCTCTTTTAATTTTACTTACCTAAATGAAAAAGATTTTGGCTTAATTATTTTTGGCAACAAATAATCAAGTATTTGTAAAAGATTCACACATATTTTATTTTCGGAAATTACCTTAAAAAGAAAAGTCAAATTTTGTTTATAATTCTACTTACCTAAAATGAAAAAGATTCTGGCTTCAATATTTTTGGCAACAAGTAAATGAGTATATAAAAGATTTTCGTACATCTTTTACTTTTAGAATGTCAAAGATATTCTTTAAAACTAAAATATCAACGTCTTCTAAAAACGTGATCTTCACCTCTCTTATAAAAGACGTTTTTCTTCTTTTTAAAACGTTGAGGGTTTTGCAAGAGTAAGAGTCCATTGATTAAAAAGTTTCAGATCTCTCAAAGCTCTCTCTTCAAATGCCCTTATTTCTTTTCATCTATTTGCTTCAAGAGATATTTTTTTAAGAGAAAAGAAAACTGATAACAACATTTTCTGAAAAACAATTATGCACTTTAATTCTGTTTTCAAAATCTATTTTCTGATTTTCCAGTGCTTATAATTGCATTTCTTTCTATCCATATAGATTTTTGTAATCTATTATAGACTAGAGATTTTTAATCGAAAAACTTTTGTATAATAGCTTAGGTGAAAAGCTATGGTGTAATAGGCTATCAAGTGACCTCCTTGTGTGAGATTCTAATGTCTTAATGTGAGTTTCTGTTTTCTGTAAAAACAGAAAAGGTTGAGGTTGACTAGAACCTTTGGAAAATCTAGTGGAACAAAGGTTAGATCTAGGTGTTAATCTATTTCATTGTAATGTTAGTTCGTCTCTTACCCTTGAAAAGAGATAACATAGTGGAGGATCTCAAGATGAGTCTTGGGGAGTGGATGTAGGCGAGTTAGTGCCGAACCACTATAATAGTGCCGAACCACTATAAATCTCTGTGTTTATCTTATTTTATTTTCTGAAGTTCTGCTTGATTTTATTTTATTTACACAACTGTTAATCTTTTTAGAAATGCGAAATTATTAATGAATTTCTGTTTCTAAATGTGAATAAGCTTTATCTCCGTGGAACATTAGAACTTTGGATTTCTGTATCGTGATTATACCAAGTTCTAATCTGTCTGTCTACATTTAGTACGAATCACAATATAAGTGATAATTATTTTTCTAATTTTGCTTAAAGCTTTGTGAAACAGTTCTAAAATGCAATAACTGTTTTTCACAGAATCTTTCTAAATAGAAATAAGCTTTGTGAAGCAATTCAAAATGCAGTAACTGATTCTTCACAGAGTCTTTTTAAATTTATTTAAGTTTTGTGAAGCAGTTCTAAATACAATAATTATTCTTCATAGAGTCTTTCTAAGTTTGCAATAAGCTTTGTGGAAAAGTTCTAAACTTGATAACTAACTCTCACAAATGCTTTCTAATTCCACTGCAACAAAATTCTGATTTTATTTTTGAAAGTCAAATTTTTAGAAAACCCAATTCACCCCATCTCTTGGGTTGTGCCATACATAAACGGGACCCACAATTGAATTCAAAGAGTCCCAATTTTAATTCTTAAATGTATGCATGAGATTCACATTTGGGATTTTAGTGGAGATCATATGTGGTTTATTCCTGAGAGTGTACTTAGGTCAAGTAAATGCTTTTTCATTTATTGATTGATAGTATTTGAAATTTTCAGATATCAAGTGTATGGACGGAATGGAAGTCTGATGATAAGTTGAAGGCATAGTAGATCTGGAAGAAAAAAAATATTATGCTCTAGTATTTGTGGATTTGTTTGTGGTTTTTTTTTGTTTTTAATATAATTATACTCTTTGTTGGCACAATTTTTTTTTTTTTTGCTATATTAAATTGGGTGCATCTGTTATAATTCACACTGAATATATCCATTTTTTAAGGCCCAATGCATAAATTTATTCCTTTACTTTACATAAAAAATCTTTTGCACCCTCAGCTTTTACTTTGACCTGTTGAATACTTTAATTTATTAAATTGTATTAATTAGATACTTCAACTTGAAAAATTATTCTATTAAATACTCGAACTTCTAAATTTTTTCAATTAAACACTTATTAGATAGTTGAAAAATATGACAATTATCGTTTCAAACATTATACTAACCACATATTAAGTAAATATCTTGCACATAAATACCAAAAACACTAAAAAATGTTATTATTAATATAGAGAGAGATACAATATTAATAAAATTTGTAACTTCAACGGCATAATAGGTCACTCAAAAAGTTCAGGGTACCACAAGATTTTTTTCATAAAGTACAGGAATATATTTATGCATTTGGCCATTTTTTTTAATATTGAAATTGGAAGTATAATGTTAATTAATATGTTAGTTACTTTGTTAATCATAATTTGAAGGTTTAATTTATAAGTAATTAAATGATACAAATGTTCTCGGTACATTAGGTATTTGGAGTAAATAATGTATTTGTGGGAAAAAAAGGTAAATAAAAACCCTTACTGATCGACTGTAATCCGAGTTTGCGAAAGATAGACGAAAAGATAAATTCTTTTCAAGACTGCTTCTGCAATAGTATATAGAGTATTAGGTGAAGTAATTAGATTCATAAATTGAAGGATAATGCTTATGTTTGAGTGGGCCTTTTTTTTCAGATAAAAACTATACTTCCAAAAGCTAACCTTTGTTCTAAGGGGGCCCATCCTTTTTCAAATAAATGATGGACATGCCCAACACATTCATAATTGTGTGGGCTTTTAATCAACTGAAAGATATATACATATAATTATTGATTATATTTCATTATTTCTGAACTGTGGATAAATTAAGGCCCACAGTCATTAAACTAAATGTAATTGGAAATTAGATTAAATAAAGTATATACATCTGAAATGACGTATGAGACCTAACTATTTTTGCTTAGTGAGTGAATTTCTAATCAAAATCGATAAAAGTGGTAGCCCAAGTATTTTAACTTTGCATATAAACTGTGTTTTTAGGTCAAGCAGTTGAAAAGAAAGATATAATGTATCTTTATTACAGTTAAGTGGAAGTTAAATGGTAGAATTATATCTTTTAGACTTGACCATTATACTTGTATTAGGCCACGTAAGGAACTAGCGACGAAAAAATATTGGCATAAACATGTATGCACTCCACTAAAAAAGTTATTTATTTATTACTTGAGTAAACAGTGGCCAAGCTGGATGAGATGTTTAGTCTAAATGCACATTTATTTATTTTTCATTTTTTACTTTGATGATTTGTTGATATCCTAGGCTTGGATATGAATGTGAGTCTGCAAAGTGAAAAAAAGCTAACCTTGAAATAACTTTTGGACCAGAGAATACTTCTTAATGTTGGCTTTTGGTTATGCCAACGATGGGCTAGAATTGCAAGGGCAGAAAAGGGAGCTATTACGATGGGATGCTTTGTGACTCGTATTGCTTCTTATTTAAGAGCTTGGAACCCTGTTCGACCGGTCTATGATATTGTGGGAGGTGGAAAGGGTACTAGACTTGACATAGATGTCATGGTGCATATGAGGTTAGTAGATAAGGTAGGGGATGCGTTTTGTATTGTGGAATCCTAAGAAGCAAGACCTGATGTTGAGGAAACTGAAGAGGCTGGAGATACTAATATGGAGGAGGATATTCCACATACCTTCCCCAGTTTTGGTACTTTTTCTGGTGCAGGTACATTGGGAGCTGGTCCTTCCTTTTAGGGAGCATCCGATTTATCCAACGAAGAGGTTCTCGCATGTATGATGTCTATAATAGACATGTTTGATGCTTGTTTTTAAGGAATGGAGACCATGGTTTCTAACCGGTTCCAATCCATAGAAATTATGCATGGGAGCCTCGACTCTCGAATAGATACCATGCAAAGCCAATATTAGGGAATTGCTAGTCAACTCCAAACTGTGATACAGTTCCTGCAACCGTATCCACCTCCACCACCTGATGATTGATTGTTTTTCATTATTTTTCATTTTTTTTTATTTTATTCGTTTACACTTCTTTAGTTCTTAATTTATTTTCAGACCGTGTTCTTGTTCGTATTAAGTATTTCGAATATAATGTGTTTTTTTTAGTGATTCTTTTTCGTAGCTTTGAGAATTCCCGGCGCTCGGCTCTTATCGTAGATTTTTATTTTATTTTTCAATACAATGGTGGTAATGGTTTCTCAGCTCTAGCACATTGGGGACAGCGTGCTAGATAAAGTTAGGGAAAGGAAAATTTTAGTTAAAATTTTAGTTTTATTTGTTTCATTAGCTTAATATGGTTAGAATAATTGTGAGCAAGCTTGAAAATTATCATCATTCAGTAACTTGTGACAAATTTAGTTGTTTTTTTCTAGTCTAGTATGTTTAAGCTTTGATTTAAATTTTTAACTTAACATGATTCTTTGATTTAATAATTTGTTTTTAAGATCATGAACACTAATTTTTGTGAATTTTATGGTATATAGGTATGTTAATCAAAATTTATTTAACCTTGACATTCCTAGATAGAACAAATTAGAATTTTCTTCGAGGCAAAATTTTAAATGCTTACATTTAGAAAGAGATGATTTAGGCATTCTTTATTGAATTTCATATTTAGCCTAAGCCATTTAAGTTAAATTATGACCTTTGCAATCAATTTGAAGCCTATATCCAAATTTTATTGTTTACCTTTATTTAATCTAGCCATTAAACCATGTTCAAATCCTTACCCTAAGTACAAGAATGTATATGAGGTTTAGATACATTAAAATATATACATAAAAAGAATAAAAAGGAGAGTTAATTCATTAATGCTAGCAATCAAATAAATAAATAAATAAAGAAGATCACCCCGTCAAATAAAAAATAATCAAAATTCAAGTTTGGGGAATTATAGCGAGGAAGTTGTTATCAAAATATTAAAATTAAGAAGAATAATCATTGCCAAATGGTCTCTAATATTGTGCTCATAAATTATTCCGCAGTAATCTCTCTTTTGAATATATATATATTTTATTAATGAAAATCTTGAAATTATGCATTCTTTGTGCTTTTTGTCTGTCCTTTTATCTTTTCCCTTGTTTAGCTAAAGTATATCTCTGAAATCCATTACAACCTAAATAAAGACCTTTTTGATCTTTCTAATTGTATGCATTTCAATTGTGGAGAAGGGATTACTAACCTTGCCTATGGAAATATTGGATCTATATTGTTAAACATCTTATTTAAAAGTTAAATAATTTTTGTGAAAATTCATATTCTATTTGTCATAGGTTGAATAATTATTGGTTGAAAATCTTATTAACTTATGTTTAAATTAAGGAAATTGAATTTTTGCTAGAATATAATTAGTATAGGAAACACTTGATTTATTCTCATGTTCATAATTTTTGATATTTTTGAAATTGTAAATAATTATCCCTAACCATATTAAGCTAGTTTTGTTGGTTTGTTTAGCTTGTGTTTTCCCTTTGTTTTTAGTTTTGTTGCTTAAGGACAAGCAATGGTTTAAGTTTGTTAAACCTAGCGATTAAACCAATTTTAAATCTTTATCCCAAGTGTAATAATGTATAATTGAAGGATTTGATTTTATTAAAATATAGCAAGAAAATAAAAGGGAGAATTTTTTCATTAATATTAGCAATTAGAGAAATAAGAAAATTCAAAGAGAAGCACCCCAATAAAAAGCAAACAATCAAATATTCAAGTTTGGGAAATTGTTTTAGCAAGGAAGGAATTATTCAAGAATTATGAAGAGATCTTGCCAAAGCATTTCTAGTATTGAGTTAGTGAAGAACTTTAAGATAATCTCTCTTTACAAATAAAAATACATGTTTTACTATAATCAAAATTTTGATATTATACACTTTTTGTTTATCTTTTATCCATTTTCTTTGTTTAACTAAATTAATCCTAAAACCCCATTACAACCTTACTAAAAGACCTTTTGATCTTTATAATTGTGTAACATTTAAAATTGTGGAGAAGGGATGACTAATTTTGCTTATGGGAATATTGAATTCATATTCATGATCATCTATTATTTAAAGGCTAATAATTGTGGTGAAAATTCATATTCTATTTATCATAGTTTTATCAATTATTGGTGTTAGAAGTCTTATCAACTAAGGTTTACATTAAGGAATGTGTTTTTGTTAAAAGCTTGAACTTTTACAATAATATGACTAGCATAGGAAATACTTAATTTATTCTCATGTTAATGATTATTGATATTTTTGAGATTGTGAATAATTATTCCCAACCATTTTAAGCTAACTTTGTTAGTTTGTTTAGTTTGTGTTTTTGTGTTTTGTTTTGTTCTTTAGTTTTATTGCTTGAGGACAAGTAATGGTTTATGTTTGGAGAATTTTGTTAGTTCTTATTTTTATAGTATTTATAATATAGTTTTTATTAGGTTTTTTTAGTGTGTTTTTAATTACTTTAATTAGTTTTTGTTAGGATTTATTTATATTTTTAATTAAAATTTTTTTATTCTTGATAAGCTTGATTTGAAGGGTTTTTAGCAAGAAAATAGCTAAAATTTCATCAAAGAAGGTTGGAGATGAAAAATGGAGTTAAAAGCTCAACATGGCCAAGTCAATAAAGCAGTACCACGACGGAGTGAACAATGATTTCGTAAGTATACGAACATCCGCAAACACGTAATAGAGAATAAGATAGAACTGTATCCACGGTTGCTATACCAAGTACAAATATATTAAACCTATTATTATTAAAACGGTGCGATTAGGAAAATTATTGTTAAGAAACAACTTTAGTAAATAAAAACAGAGAATAAGAAGAAAGCAAGGCCCAACTTTTATATCAAAAAACAATGATTAAAAGCTTACTAGAAGATTTACTTTACAATTCCTTCCAATTTATTTTAATTAGTTCATTAAGTCAACTTTAAATTTTAATAGGAAACGAACCTAATCAATTAACAAGCTCTCCAACGTATATTTAGCTATTTAACCCGTAATCTAATTAATTATTTTCCAATGCACAATCAGAAATCTTCCAATGGTGTAATCAAACATGAATTAAAACATTGTTTTGTGAATTCATAACTTAAGGTTGTTAACTTATGAAAACCCTCCATGAGTCAAACCATATAGCTTCCACATTAAGTTATTATTCTTATGTAATTTATTACCTTTTTTCATATAAAAAACCCTTCTCCAGACAGTGATGAATGAAATAAATCAGTCCAGAAGAGAAACTTTTTCTGGAAGCAGTAAGTTCAATAATAAATTATATTTTAAACAAAGAAAAACAAATCTATATTATAAATTGGACAAGAAATTAAGCTATATCAAATCCCTAGTATGACGTAGAGAGTTAGTTCGACATAGTAATTAAGCATAAATCAAAATACCTCTGAAAACAATTATAACTCACATCAGAATGAATGAAAGAATAAAATAAGGATTAAGGGTTTAGAGATAGAAAACAGTCAATAATTACATTATTGGCTACTCCTTAAATCTTGACATTCTTGAACACGTTGATCTTTGAAAGAGACGAGAAAAACAAATAGAACAAAAATTATCAACTGTGAATCTCTCTACAAGAATGCTCCATCTCTTATATAGTTTTCCTGGGAGAAAATCCAACTCCGTTTAGAAGATCCTTATAAGTAAGAAAATCTTTTGAGAAGTAACAACTATTTACTTTGAATTTTCCCAATTAGACTCTTCACTATAGCACCTAAAGTAGGATTAGAACCTTATATTGCGCAGGAAAAATATCTCAGGTGGACATGTAGAGTATAGATGGTTGGCGTTCTCGGATCAACGACAAACCACTTATTCAAGCACGACTGCTGGCGCATCAGCTTACCGGAAGCCTGAGTTCTAAGGACAGTAGCACGGGCGGTGTTTAGGCACGCCTAGATACAGATTGTGACAGCGGGCGTTTGCCTGCCCATAGCACCTGGCCTTAGCTTTATTCCAGGAGAATCAGCAGGCCGTGCTTTAAGCAAACAGCGCTTGATTGTCCTCTTTTGGCATGGGGCTACCATAATTGCACGGCATTGCGGCGTTGCTTGTTACATCCCAATGGGGCACTACACCTTAGCGAATTCCCCCCCCCCAAAAATCGCACGTCCAAAGGTGTTCGACAGATAACTAAAGGTGAATGCCTGATGGCTTGGACGCGTTTTGGTGTGAACATCGGCTGGAGATTGGAAAGAACTCCAGGCTGTAAGCGGTACTCGCTTAATGGAAATCCTAGATGGACTGACCTCCTGGGGAAGTTCCCATCTTCGCCAAGAAAGAACCGTGCAGAGTGACCTATCTACGGAAGCCCAAAGCGGACAAATATGTCCAAGCCATAGTCAAAGACGCCTAACCAATTGTATCCAGAGACCAGTACAGCCTTGTCCCTCTGGCCTATGGTGGGGCAACCTCAGCGAGACGCTCGAGTCCCTAAGGGGGGTGTATGTACATTCACCAGGTCTTGGGCACTACACCTTAGGCGAATACCCACATCCTACGCACAGGTCGTTCAGACAGTAGCATCAAGGGGTTGATGCCTTGAACTGTATGACCATCTGGTGGTTGAAAATAGAACTGGAAGTTGAAAGAACTCCAGTTAAGCGTTCGCTTCAATGGAATCCTAGATGGGGACCTCCTGGAAGTCCCATTTCCGCAAAGAACAAGTTTCCCATTTCCCCCAAGAACAAAACCGTGAGGGTGACCTCGTACGGAAGGGCCCAAAGCGGACAATATTCAGCCATGTCAAGGACCCTGACAGTGCTAGAGTCTAAGTCTCCACTTGATTTTCCTTGACTCCAGCATGGACGTGCTGAGGTGCATGGATAGGACGTGCTAGAGCCTGAGTGTTTTGCTTTATTTTGCTCTTTTCTGTGCCAAAACCCTATAAATTTTCTTAAGATCAAGTGAAGTATGAATCAAGGAAGCTTTGAACAAAAATAGAAATAAAACTAAATAAAAAATAATTAAAGTAATAAAAAAATACTAAAAATCCTATTAAAAACTATATTAAAAATACTATAAAAATAATACCTATCGAAATTCCCCAAACTTAAGCCATTGCTTGTCGTCAAGCAATAAAGCTAAAAACTAAAGAAAATTATAAGCTAAACAAACTAACAAAGCTAGCTTAATATGGTTGGGGATAATTATTTACAATTTCAAAAGTATAAAAAATCATTAACATGAGAATAAATCAAGTGTTTCCTATGCTAATTCTATTCTAGCAAAGATTCAATTTTCAATAAAACACATTCCTTAATTTATCAATTTTCAATAAAACACATTCCTTTAATCTAAACATAAGTAATCGAAGCAATTATCCAACACCAAATAATTATGCAAACCTATGACAAATAGAATATGAATTTGCCTCAAAAAGTATTTAACCTTTTAAAGTAAGACTGGTTAAATAATATGAAGTTTCAACATTCCCTGATAGGCAAAAAATTAGTATTCATCCTTCGTGCCACAATTTGAAATGCGCACTGAACAATTTAGAATATCAAAAGGTCTTATTCAATTGTAATGGAGGTTTTTTAGGGATATAAATGGATCCTTCGAAAAGAAAAGAGGTATAACATGTAGACAAAATACAACAATTGTTTAATATCAAGATTTTCATTTATATTAAAAACAAATTTTTTATTTGTTAAGAGGAGATTTTAACTTGAAATTGCTTCATGCTCCAATATTAGAGATATATCTTTCTAGCTATTGGTTTTTCATTAATACTTTTTGATAATTTCTTCCTTGCTTTAGTTCCCCCAAACTTTAAAAATTCTTGGATTGTTTGCTATTATCTGATGGTGTGTTTCTCTTTGAATTTTTGTACTGCTTTACTTGCTAGTATTAATAGGTTATTTTCTCCCTTTTTGTCGCTATGTTTTAAGTAAAGAAATCAAATGCCTTCTTAATTATACCATTATGCAACCTACAAAAGTTAAGAATTGAAATTGGTTTAATGGCTAGCGTTTAATTGTGGTTAACAAGAAAAGACGAGTGTGTATTGGTTGAATAGGCTACCAATGGTTGCAAAAGTCATATTAGTTAACTTAGGTGGCCTAGGCCTAATAATTGAAGTTCAACACACGAAATCAGTCTAATTCATCTCTTTCTAAACATAAAGCTTGTAACATCCGCTTCCCGGTCCACCCGGTTTATAACCGAGATGAACCGTAGCCGAGACGCCACTAATCTGGTTTGAACTTAGTATTACCTGTCATGCTGATATCTATCCTGTAGGGCCTAACTATGAATATTAAAAAAACACTCCCAATTAAAACTCCAAACTTTCAATATCTCCAACTAATTCATCATTAACACAACAAAAGACACTGTATAATATTAATATAGTCAGGATAACTTGTAGATCCTCACTAGCATTTCAATATCCAGCAATTAAGTGCATTCAATATCGTATAGTCAAGTCATTCATGACCTAATTCATACCAACTATAGTAAAGATATTTCAAGCATTCCTTCCAACACTACTTACACCACTGAATAGATCTACATGCTATCAATTATATATTCCAATCACATTAAGCTCTTAACAAGTGTGCTATTCGCGCGATTTATACATGCCAAAATCTTTATACATGCGATAAATCTTGAATACATTGGCCAAAAAATCTGAATTATACAATCTTTCCTCAATCTATCCTCGACTAAAATAGTCACTTCTGTTGTGAACGTACTCCTCCAAGTCTTCAATTTACCAACCACGACTACTCAACGCTACGCGTGATAAAAATCGACGCGCTGGAGTATAAAACTCAGTGCCGTGCCTCATAATATTCACATACTAACAAAGTGCGATGGCAACTACTTAAATAACAAATAATTCATAAGCATTGATATCTCAAAGATCAGTTAATTTCAACAGTAAATGTCTACTTGGTAGTAGCAACGAATAAACTTTCTAAGTCGTAAACAGTCTAATAGTATTCATAAGCGGTGAGAGTTAAGGTTCATAACTTCATTTACCATGAAACCTTAAAACTCACACCTTTGATGATACTATTCATTGATTCTACCTGCTTCTTCATTGTGTTGTATGAATGAAATCAATAAACATTGTAAGAATTACATAACAGCACATATATGTACGATTTGTCTTTACTTGCCTATCATGTATTTGCTGTATGAGAGCGTGATGCCACTTTTAGTCACCACTCATATAAGTTATGGATAATACCCATTCTCATGACTGTATGCGCTCTTAAGAAATAAAAATAAACCTTTTGTACTAGCATATATAACATGATACTTTCATATGATTCTTACCTTGATGTTCTTTATCGCGTGTATAACTCTGACAACTTTTGGAGTTACACACCTTC
>NW_023591261.1:0-19874 GCF_014843425.1 Jatropha curcas | reverse complement strand
AGTATCGAGTGAAGAATCTTCTCGTGGCTATTATAGCTTTCCCAAATCAATAGCGGCTGTTGTGATGTTCTTGTTGGAGTGGCTGGAGCATGTCGACTGACTGGACCCTGTTTGACACCCAAAATTTGAGCTCCAAAGCCAATTTTCTCGGACTGGACAGTCCGGTCCTGGAGAGGCCATTTTGGAAGTTCGAGATTATGCCAAACTAGAGAGATTAATCAGGAATGGTGAAAAAATGCTCTCGTAACCCAGGTTAATAAAGGAGTTCCAATTTTAGAGGATACCGTGAGAATAGAGATTCAAACGTCAAACAAATGCAATGTCCTCAAAAAATGATTTGGAACGTAAAGAGATGGAGTCTATTCCATATGCGTCAGTGGTTGCGGAGCTTAATGTTATGTTCGAAAAATCATGGTACGTCGATCCGGATATTAGCCTTTACGGCCGTTAGGGGAATGTAATAGAGGCAGATCACCTCAATAGGTAGTCCCTCGCGGCCCATGGGACCCATGTGGAAAGCTGCAAGAAAGTACTTTAGGGTTATTATAAACAATAGGTCAATACCTATAGGATTCTATTATACTCACTTATAGTAATAAGTCCGGCCATCTAAGAAGTGGCGGGGGATACTCGGAATGCAGGACGTTTATCCGTGTGATGCTACTGTCCTGGCCTGTAGGAATTAAACGCCGCAGAATAAGTCCTAACATTTCTTGGTCTACCTGCTTGGTTCTAGCTGGAAGAGCAAGGATTCAACCCCACCAAATGGAAAAAAAAAAATAGTGGAATAAAGCCACCGATAATAAGGCTACTGTCACCCTTAGCATACCATCCCACCTATGTAGCTTGAATTGGCTGTTGGGCGATGCTTTGAGGCCACTGTCTGGCGATGTAGTTGCAGGAACTTTGTCCTCACGCGCTTTAGGGCGCACTGTCGACAGCTTATAGCTAGGACTCCACTCCTCCGGCCAAGGAATTTCAACTGTGATAATTCCGCAGGGCCTATCTTCTTCGCTCTAAAGACCCGAGTTATGATAAAAGTATCTTCTTAAGGGTAATGTCCGCCCTTGCAAAGGCATGATTGGCATTTTAATATTTTGCAGCCTATTAATACCTATCTAATTGAAAGGAAGAAGTTGCAAAAACACAAAGTGTCAAATTTGGAGCATATCGGTACTTGATCTGATTGATAAAGCGGATCGCTAACTAAAGGCTTATCGCCCAAAATTCTACCTGCGCCATCGCTCGGATAGGATGCGGAGCCCTCACTCTTCAATATTGATTACAACAGTCCTTGTTCAATCGCAATCCCGATCCCGTTCAAAAATTGGGTTCATATATATACATATGGTGTTGTTTTGCTCATATTATTGTGACGAGTTTCTTGGAAATTACAAATTAAAGATTGTGTTTTTGGCGTGTGATTATGTGTATTCCAACATTATAGTTGTATCACCGAAGTACTCCCTCTGTTTTAGGTGAGATATACAGATTCCCAGACAATTTCTTTTTTAAATTGTAACAATGTATTTGTGTGTTGTTGCCCTATATGTTTTATCCAATTATAAGGTCATTTTTATTGGAATTGATTAAAGTGGTTTTGATGCTTATTATGGATTTAGTACCGTTATAATCATGTTCGATTTATTATGACTTTTCGTGGGCCATCCTGCTCGCATAATCCGTCATCTATTCTTTAATTTTCAATATGTAGATTGTTAAAATATTCCTGAAAATAGAAGTAATAACTACATAGAAATTTGCACAAATAGGTGTCCAAAGATGGTGAAGTATTGTTCAGCCCATTATTTAATAATCTCCTGTTATTAAATGGCCCATGTGAATTCAAGGGGCTAGGGAAGTTCTGATTAACCCGGTGGTACCCTGCCCATGAAAGATGTTGATGGTTATTGGAAGCTGTGAATGGAATAAGAGCCATGTTAGGGGTTTGTAATAACCCTTCCTCGCCTTATCAAGAAGTGTAAAAGAATATATAATTGACAGATCCAACTTAAGTGAACCGACAGTGAATAAAGCAAAACAAAATACAGAGTGTGACGGCCTGCCTCAAAAACACATACGATGATAAGGCTGTTGAAGAGCTCATAAAAAAACTCCCGTAGCTGTTGGATTTATCTCTTACCATTGCAAGAAGGAAAACTTACGGACAAAAGGCCAGAGGAAGAAACATAGATCTGCTGTTACGGTGAGAATCGAATTGCCACAATGAGGTAACCCATAACATAGATCTTGTGATATGGATCAAGGTTACGCTTCCTATTATTGCTCTATTTTCTTAAAAAAATTCTATGAACAATAGATCTAGGCTTATATTAAAGAATTATTCAACACTATAACCCAACTTTATGTCTTAAAAACACATGGCAAAGATCAAAGGTTATTTTAATGCTGGAAATTTTCTATGCCTTGAATCATAGGTTTATTGATAAATTGTATTAGAATCATGTGTTATGAAGTTCTCTTGATTATTTGTATGTTTTAGGATTTATTTGACAAAAATAAGACATAAGTTTGAAAAGTGTTGTTAATGGATATGTTTAAATGGATACTTGGATGCATAAGACTTATGTTAACATGCTTAATTGAAGCAGGGGATAATTTCCTCCACTTGCGTTTTCATTAGAGGCCGAATGAGCCACCCTAGGGTAAGGCTTAAGGACTTACTTAATTTTCTTTTTATTTGATATTGCTAATATTATATGACCATTACAGGTATGATTTTTTTTTGATTAACTTTCATATTGGTTCCTTAGATGTTATGGAACCCAAAATGTATTAATTTCTAAGGTTACCTTAAAAGTTTATGTTGCTTTGAATAATTTAATATTAAGGAAAGTTGCAATTTTATATTAAGTAAATTTGTTCAATGACTTTAAGAATAGTTTTAATACGATAATATGAATTTATGAGATAATTCTCCTTGCATTGTTAATAGTAATTATATTTCATCAGTTATGAAAGTTTTCATGATAGTTACGTAAAAATCTTTCCTAAATAAAACTTCCATTATGATTTCAAGAGACTAAGAATAAGACAACCGTTCCTTTATGCAGAACTAAGTGTTATGAATTAAGGAAATATAAAAATCAAGGTACCTCCCTTTGCACTCTAATATACTTTGGTTGTGGAATTTGATGTATTATGATTTGATTTTATTAAATGTAAGATGCCATGGCGACCTAAGGGCCATTTATTGAATAGATGGCACCTAAGGGCCATTTGAATAAGTTTGGCGGGACCTAATGGCAAAATGAATAAGCTACGGAAAATCGCTATTCCTGAATTCTTACTTTTCTCCTAAAGTTGTTTATTGCCGAAAGCAACCTTGAATAATTTATTTTTAGGCAATGAATGCACGGAATGAGATTACAATTATTCTTTAGTAAAATGAAACCTTACTTTGGAAATCTAAAATGAGTTATTCTTCTAATCAAATGGAATTTTCAAAAGTATGGATTATCTCAAATTAATGGTATAACCCATGGTTTTAAAATAAAATAGTATGTGTATTGGTATAATTGATGTCCAAAGTAATGAATTTATGATTTTTGGAAGTAGGTATTTATGTTATTAATTATTTAGTTTATTTGTATATCTTCTTTTTGCTATAACCCATGTGAATCTATGTTCCTTTGATGAAAATTTATTTTAATGTGTTGCCATGGCAACATTGGTAAGTTTTCATTTTATGAGTACACTAAGTTTAATTCTCATGTGCCGTTTGATTTTTTTCCCAAATACACTGCCGACCAGGTTGAAAGATCGTCAAATGTTGCTACTTGAAAAAGATCCAGAAGAGGTAGCTTTTGCAGATAAAGGGAACAGAAGGAGATTATTTTAAGCGCCTAGTTAAGTAGAATTTAGTTGATGATAATTATTAGTGAAGTCTATAACATGTTATAATTTTACATTTTTGGAGATTATGTTATGTTGAATTATAACTTCAGCATTGCTAATAATGGATTATTTTGGTGTATTATTATTGGAGATAAGCATGAGAATTTTTATTTAATGTTTGGATATTAAAAATATGTTTAAGATAGTTGGTATGATTAAGAACATTAAGCGACTGGATAATATATAAATGAATGCATTTAATTGAATGATCATTTTATGAATGCATTTAATTGATGATCATTAAAATGCTATTGAGGATTTATATAGTTATGAAGATATAGAAGTGTTGTTGTGTTGCTTAATTGTTATTAGAGTTGTTGGGAGTTGGAATTTAGATTAGTAAGTGTTTTGGTATTCACATTTTTTGGTGAGCTCAGTTTAAGGGAAACTCTTGCAGTTAATCTAGAGGATTTTTCCCAAATCATTTTTCATAAGTTAAATGTATATTTTTATAAAAAAAAAAGTTACTCGCTAAACTTATGAATACTTAATCACTTCTAATTCATAATCTAATTTTATGATTTATATGTTAAGTTAGGATGGTGTCTCCGGCACCAAATGTGGCATCCGCCGTCGGGTTTCTCAGGATTGGGCAGTGGGTGTTACATTTAGTGGTATTAGAGCATAGGTTTAGGCGATTCTAGGTTTATGTCTGATTTAAGGAATATAAGTAATTAAGTGAAAATATATGCTATATATGTTTGATAAGCAATTTGACTCTAAAGCAGATCTTTTATGAATTGATATTGGAGATAGAATGTGAATAAATGTTTTGGATCATGAAAGTAATATGACCTACTATTGGAGAGCAATGTCATAATGTGTAAAGGTTGACATTAATGATTTTTAATTGTATCCTTCCGGATAGTTTGGAAGAATTATTGTTTAGAGAAATCTTTGGGAGTTAATGATAGAACTTTGATATGAATATTAGAGAGATGATAATTTTTTTTTTCCTTCTGAAGCAATAAGGGATCTATTTTCTTTTCTCATTAGAGTTGATATGATTTCCATGTGCTCTGAATATGCTTGAGTTTTAATTTGTTATGAATTTTGATTTTGAAATTGATTTACACCTACGATGGTGATAGCATGAATATATTAAAGTAGAGTTTATGTAACTTGAATTCTTAAGAACTCTATCTTTTTACTTTGTCAGTGAATTACTTGATTTTCGTTCTGAATATTTTCCCTTCCTAGATGCTTGAATGTAAGAAAAAGGGTTTTCAAATGTGGTCTTACAAAGATTTTGAAATATGAATAGATTGCTTTATAAATGAAAATGGAATTACATGTATAGATTCATGTGTTTATGGAAATATGATGACATATGAATTTATTATATATGAAAATGATATTTGTATGAACTCTAAGTATGCTAAGATGAACTCATTTGATACCTATGTATATATATACCTAGTAAAAGATATGTTTGGAATGAGTTGCTAGAATTACCAAGTGAATGAACAATATGATTCAAACTTGAGGATGTTGGATTTTATATGATTAGAGGGTGATTCTAGTATATGAATTTTAATGAGATTTGCATGGATTTTGGTTAGAGGATATTTATGATTTGAAGAACATGTACTTCTTTTGGTGAATTAAAAAGAGTATGTACTATATTTTCACAAATGTAAATTATGGGACTTAGACAATACATGTTATGATATAGTTTACTTTGGGTATGAGAAATGATTAGGAATAATAATATTTGGTGGTGTAAAAGCATCTTTTGATTTTTCATAAGTCATTTTTTGAGATGTATGAATATTGAGCACAATATAAATTACTACAATTACAAGAAGAGTAAATTGTTGCTCTTGGTAAGAAATAAATTTCTCGATTCTCTATGTGCAAAATAATACAGCTTGTATAATTGTAGTACCTTATGGTTTAGTGTGGTATTAGCAAGAATTGAATTTTATAATATTTTTCCTTTGATATTCAAAGAACCGATTGAATTCTAAATGCTATATAAGTTATAAGTAAGGGTTTTGGTTTAATCAGAGACTCTATGATTCGAAAAAAAAAATGAATGACTTCTTTAAGAAAATTAACATAAATATGTTATATAAATATCGTGTCAAGAGGATTAAAAGAATTGGTGAATGAAATAGAGCATGAAGAAATAGTTTTTCAATTAATAAATTGATGTTTATGCCAATAAATTGAATAAGTAAGATTGAATATGGTCATGTTAGTGTGTGATAGTAAGAAAAGAATCAATTATGAAAACTTGGAAGAAGTATGAGTTCTCATGATCTAGATGGAATTCAAAATTTTGGTTATCATTATTTGGTGACTTTTATTAATTAGCAAATCATGATCTCTAAGAATTAATGGAAATGGATGTAATGAGTATCAAGCTATAGACCTGTATATATATTGGGATTATATAAGTTAAGTGTCAATTTGTAAGAATAATGGTTTGAGGTGATCTTATTATGATTAGATTAATCAATTTCTATGTCAAACGATCAGAGGTATATAAGTAAATATACTAAGATGGAAGGATTTGATGAAATGTTTAAAAGAGTTAGTTACAGGGCATGAAGGATTTATAGAGTAATATGAAATCACTATAATTTTAGGAGCACAATATGACTTCATGAATTATTGCTTAGTGTTATTTGTCAAGTCCTCGTTAATGAATAAGCAGGTGGGTATAGTGTACATATGTAGTGTTTGCATGAATTTGCGTAACCTTGGAAGAGGTATATAAGAAAAGAATCAATTATGAAAACTTGGAAGAAGTATGAGTTCTCATAATCTATATGGAATTCAAAATTTTTGTTATCATTAGTTGGTGACTTTTATTAATTAGCAAATCATGATCTCTAAGAATTAATGGAAATGGATGTAATGAGTATCAAGCTATAGACCTGTATATATATTAGGATTATATAAGCTAAGTGTGGATTTGTAAGAATAATGGTTTGAGGTGATCTTATTATGGTTAGATTAACCAATTTCTATGTCAAACGATCAGAGGTATATAAGTAAATATACTAAGATGTAAGGATTTGATGAAATGTTTAAAAGAGTTAGTTACAGGGCATGAAGGATTTATAGAGTAATATGAAATCACTATAATTTTAGGGACACAATATGACTTCATGAATTATTGCTTAGTGTTATTTGTGAAGTCCTCGTTAATAAATAAGCAGGTGGATATAGTGTACATATGTAGTGTTTGCATGAATTTGCGTAACCTTGTTATTATACTCATTCATCTTGTGTGTAATAAGATTTGGACTTATTATTTATTGCAACTCCCTTTTAAAGAATGCTTGTAAATGTGATTTTCAGTATATTTAATTACTTTAATTTGTTTTTATTTAGTTTTATTTATGTTTTTGTTTAAAGCTTCCTTGAACCACATTTCACTTGATCTTGGAGAATTTTGTTGCATTTTCATAGAAAACTAGCCAAAATACAGAAAAGAGTGTTCCTAAGTAGAGTTCGTGTTAAATGCTTGACTTCATATTGGGCCAAAAACGACAACTCTAGCCCATGCCGCTTGCATGGACCCGCATGAGATGCTTTTCTGATGTGCCAATCAAATTTAAATCCTATTTAGATGCTGGAAGAGTTCTAATTGGGAAGAAATACAAAGCCTAAACAGTTTCCTATTCCAAAACATTTCTTAGTCAATAGATATTCACTTTCCTAAACGAACACAAAGATATTCTAGAAAGTCTATATAAAGAGAGAGACTAGCCATGATTAGGGGTTGAATCCATTCATTGTATATTCCATCTCTTATTCTATCTTTGGTTATATTGTTTTTCTTTCTCTAAGACTTCAAATGATCAAGATTTGTGTCAAGATTCAAGGAAGTGGTCCACGTTATTTGACTAGTTTTTATTTCTAAACTCTTAATTTTGTTTTTACTTGTCATTATTCATATTGATTATGGAATTATTATTAAGTTTAATTGAGTTTTATTTAATTACTATGTCGAACTAAACTCTCATACTAGGGATTTGAATTATTATTAAGTTTAATTGAGTTTTATTTAATTACTATGTCGAACTAAACTCTCATACTAGGGATTTGATGTAGCTTAATTTCTTTTCCAAATTGTAATATTAGAGTTATTTTTCTTTGTTCAAAGTATAATTTATTATTGAACTTAATGCTTCCAGGCAGAGTTTCTCTCCTGGATTGATTTATTTCTTTAATCACTATAGGGAGAAGGATTTTTGATATGAAAAAGGTAATAAATTACATGAAAATAATAACTTGATTCGGAAGCTATATGATTTGACTCATAGGGGGGTTTTCATAAGTTAAAAACCTTAGGGTTATGAAGCAATAAACAAACCAATAAAACTTAATAATTTAATTCATGTTGATTTGCACTATTGGAAAATAGATAATTTAGACTCTGTTAAAATAGCTAAAAAATAACATCGGGAGAGCTGTTAGTGATTTTACGGGTTGTTTCCCCCTACTTGAACAATTAAAATTGATTAAATGAAATAATAAAATAATTTGTTTTGCAAGGTAAATGATGTAATTGGACCAATGAAAATGTTTAAGTTGTAACGCCAGAAAAATTTTCGAATCTTATATGGTATTATTTTATCGGGTCATGAATGGTGCTACAGATAGGGGCATAATATTTTATTTAGACCCGAGGTAGATATTGAGTATAATTAACTATGGATGGATAGTGATTTATCAGTATATGAATAGTACCATCGGTCTATGAATAATACTACCAGTCCGGACATTGATATTATTTTGGTCCAGAAAAATTACTATCTATGTATTATATTTTATTTAATATTTTTGGAGTATGCATACAATGATTTTTATGGTAGAAAAGTTAAGTAATGAATATTTTGGAGAATTTAGATAATTAGTGAATAGTGAATTTATGGTGGTTTATATTATTAAGGAAATGGAGAAAATTATTGTTATAGAAGTAAAGATTGAGATGTGTTATATTGAATTAAGGAAATTAGAGGAAATTATTTGAAGGATTCAATTTGAGAATTTTTTTGTGAAGATAAATAATATTTTGAAGGAAATACATTGGAAAGAATATTTTTAGACCATTGGATTAGAATACCATTGACATGAACTTAATCTTAGCCATCAAATTGAGTAAGAGGACTAAAATACCTGGTTGGCTCATTATTTGAGCAACACTTTCCCTTCTTCTTTCCTCCTTCAACGTCAAATTTCTTTCCCTTTTCTTCTCTTCCTTGGCCGAAACTTACCCTCTCATTTCTTCCCTTATTGTTTTCAATTTCTCACAAGAAATCACTCTAACTAGACCATATGAACACAATCCAAGACCTTCCTCTTGAAGATTTATGGTTATTCATTGTATTGGAGCTTAAGGATTTGAAGAATTTTTGAGTTTTAGCTAAAGTTCAAGTAGGTAGATTTTGTGATTTTGAGGTTGATTTATAGAATTAATTAGGGATTTTGGATCCTTTCATTCTCATAGTATTTTTCTATGCCTTTTGCTTTGGGTTTTGAGTTTATTTGAGGATTTTCTTTTGTTAGTACTAGGTGAACTATCTAAGTTGGAGAAACTCAAGACTAAAGTTTGATTTGATGATTTTTGGGGTGTTCCAAGCTTGATTTTTAAAGGTAAAGTGTTCAATTAACACTCATACCTTGTTTAAATTTTTTGGATATTGTGAAGTTTATACTAATTTTTGTGACAATGGGGGAATTTTTATTGAAATAATTTGATTATTGAACTTGGTGGTATAAATGTTTCCTTGGGAGATTTCTAAAGCAATGTCTATATGTTGAATTGGATGAGAAAAAAATTTTAATTCTTCATTTTCAAGAGTGGCATAAAAACCTAGTGGATGAAAAAGGGCTTAAGTTTTCTTATTATTCTTTGTTTACTTTATGCTCCTTAAAGATGATGTTTTGAATGAGTAAATGGAGTAATATTGGTAGACATCTATCTCTACCTTGTATATGCTTTAAGTAAGCTGAAACTGGAAAAAAAACAAAAAGTGATATTGAGTGAGATTAAGGACTGTGTTTCGATCCTTTCTAGTTTACATTTGTGTCTGAGTCCTTCATAAACGTTGTAGGTCTACTTCTTAGCTTTCCAACCCATCCTCTTGTGTCCAATTTGGATATGTATAGCTCAAATTATGGCTAAAACACCTAAACTGACTCTGTTATGACGGGCCACAGGTATCACTGAATTGAGTGCCCATTTTGACCACTATAATGGTAATATTTGTTCTGAGTTCTTCATGAGAGTTGTTGCCCTGTGTCTTGAGACTTCTCTGGTTTTGGATTGGTTTGATTTGAGCATCTGGATAAGTAGGAATTATTTGAGTGTGGGGTTTAGTAGAAATTCAAGAAACAATGGACTTGGTTCTGCTGAATCAGGTCTGGTCTGTCATTCTGTGTTCCTAGCTTTGTTTTGTTGTCTTCCATATTGATCTGGGCTGTGATCCCTTCATAACATTTGCAGGACTTTGTCTTATCTTTCTAACGACTCTAATTTCATTTAATTTGGAGACCCATAGCTCCGGTTATGTTTTAAAAACACAGCAAAGGTCCATGTTGTTTTTATGCTGGAAATTTTCTATGTTAAGTCATTTTGTTTAAGTATGAGAATTTTTATGAATTACTTGATGAAGTTCTCTTGATTCTTTGTATACTTTAAGATTTATTTGACAAAAATAAGACATAAGTTTGAAAAGTGTTGTTGTGGATATGTTTAAATGGATATCAATTGAAAAAGTGTGGAATTGGTTAAGATCATGCATTATGAGGGTTGAAATGGATACTTTTGTGCATAAGAGTTATGTTAGCATACTTGATTGGAGAAGGAAATTCCTCCCCTTAGTTTTCAGTAAGAGGTCAAACCACCATAGGGTAATAATGCTTAATTATTTTATATATGTGAAATATGTGTTTATGAGTTACTTAAGTTCTAAAGTAAGCTTACATATATGATTTCATATGATAAGAAATTTTCTAAGTTAAGTAATTTTGGTTAAATATGAATTTTTTTATGAGTTATTGACTTTGTAAAGTAAGCTGACATTATGAATTTAAGAAGACTAAAGCATAAGACAAGTTTTATGAGAAGTGTTATGAAGTAAGAATTAAAACAAGGATTTTGGGCTCTAATATACTTGGTGTGAATTTGATGCGTGGTTTGATTTCATGTATGATGAGCATGCTCGGCATTTGATGCCATTATGATAAGAAGCTATGATCATATGCTAGGCACGTGAGTGTCTTATGTTAGGGCGGACGGGTCTTTATGTTAGGAGCGGACGCGCCTCTATATTTTTATGAAAAGTTGGCGCCTAAAAGGCCATTAATGAAAAAGTTATGAAAACCTATCTGCTTCTCTTTCTCCTAGTGTATGGCGAGCCATTGGAAAATAATTTTTTAAGCACTTAAATGAAATGAGATTATTAATATTCAGTAAACCTTAAGTTTGGAAAATAAAAGATTATGTTATCAAAAATGAATTTTCACAGCATGAGTTATTTCGGTGTATGGTTTTAAATAAATAGTATGTGTATTGGTATAATATAATGTCAAGTAATAATTAGATTTGGGAAGAATTAAAATTACTTATGTTATTAAATTATAAGTTTTATTTGAATATTCTTTCTATAAAAATGTAAATGTATGTTCTTTTGAATGAAAATTTATATTTTAAGTTGTGGTGCCAATGCAACATTTGTAAGTTTGTCATTATGAGCACCACTGAGTTTATACTCAGCGCGTTGATTTTTTATGCACGCGCAGGTTGAAGTACACGTGGTCGCCTACTTGAAGATCAGAAGAGTAAGCTTAAGAACAGAAGAAGGACTATTTTTAGATAGTGGTTAGAATTAGTTTTGATGTACTTAAGAAATCATGGGCATGTATAATTAATTTACCTTTTCGAGATTATGTTTATTTGAATTATATACTTAAGGCATGTAAATGATATTAGTTTGGTGTAATATATTTGGAGATAGCATGAGACTTTAATTTTAATGTTGGATATAAAAAATATTATATTATGTATATAAATGTGTATTTAAGTGACGAATATGAAAATGGTTATTTGAGGGAATTATGTAGTTTATGAAATTTAATAGAAGTGGCTTTATTGTGTTGTTATTGAGTTTGAATGGGGTTTGGAGTTTTTGAAATTTGGAGTGCTTTGGTATTCATATGTTTTGGCAACTTCATTTTTAGGAGAAACTCTTTGCCAGTTTTTCTGTAGGACTCTCCCCAGCAATCAGTTTTCAAAACAAAATATTATTACTTGCTAAACTTGTGAAATACTAAGTACTTCTAAATTCATCACTTCTAATTCATAATATGGTTGTATGATTTATATGTCGGTTAGGAAGGTGCCTCCGGCACCGAATGTGGCATCCACCGTCGGGTCTTTTGAGATTGGGCTGCGGGTGTTACATAATCCTTGATTTCTTTTAATCAAAATTGCTTTGTTTGATTTCTTTTTATTATCTTTTATTTATTGAATATAATTTTTTAAAATAATTTCCCTAAATTGCCGTCAAATAATAGTAGGTTAACATAATTTTGGTACTTGGTATATAATCCTCGTGGGAACGATACTCTACTCATTATCTATTAATTATTGCAATATCGTACATTTGCGAAAATCACTGTCAAGTTTTTAGCGCCGTTGCCGGGGATTGACATTACCAATATCAATACTAATTAACCTACTATTAATTTAGACATTTTTTTTGTTTGTTATTTGAAATACTTGTTTATATTATTTGCAGTTTTTTCTTTATTTTATTGATTTTTTTTCATTATTTTCTTGCGAAGTATTTTGAGATGTTTCATCGACAAGTAGTCGCAAGTTTTATTCAATAACATTTAGAGCCATTTTATGCTGCTTGGGCAAGATTTAATGAATTGTTGTAGAGATTTCCTTATCATAATTTTACAAATAAATATCTCACTTACATATTCTACTTTGGATTAGATGAAGAAATAAGAAGTTGGGTAGATAATGGATTATTTTACAAATAAATATCTCACTTACATATTCTACTTTGGATTAGATGAAGAAATAAGAAGTTGGGTAGATAATGGATTTTCAGCAACCAGTATTCACCTTCCGGAAAGTAGTTATGGAGATGTACATTACATGTTAAATGATATGGTACATTTTGACTACCGTTGGCATTGGGATCCTTCACTGCAGGGTTGGAATCACCAATACCCTCCAAATTTTGAGTATGAAGAAGAGAAGCAGAAAAATTTAGAGGATTTGATTGCTGGCCTTACTAAATCTCACATGGAATTTATGAATGAAACTCGCGAGAGTTTTAAGATCCAACAAGAGAAAATGAAGAATTTGGAGGTACAAGTAATGGAATTGATAACTGTGGCAGCTAATGGATATCAAGATGATGAGTGTAAGGTAGATTATGAGGAAACTTCATGGAAATTGCACCTTTAGAAGAAGTAAAGCCTACATGTGAAGAATGCAACTCCCTTGAAGACGGATTAAATCTCACTTTCTTGTTTCTAGACATGATTATTAATGACCAAGTAAAAAGTGAGGTACAACTGGAAGGGGTATTGGGTGAGATTTTAAATGAACACAAGCAGAAAGCAATATTGGTGGATGAGGAAATAATTAAGACAGTTGATTTGAGCTCATCAATGGTCTTTATACATACACCAGCTGAAGATCCTTTCTTTCCAATGAAACCACCTTTAATAAATTATGTTCTCCATGATCTAATAAAGCTCTTTCCCCAGTTTCATCATTCAAAACGAGATGTTGTTGATAAGACGAGTATAAATTTTATCAAACTAGCCAATCTTAAGGGCATTTTCAACCAAGACCCATGTGTGATATTATATGATACATACTATGGGCAAAAGCCGTTATTTGATAAACTTCTCAAAAGTTGAGTTTAAAGACTTTAAACAAAACGCTGATAGGAGGCAACCCATCATTTTCTTTCTTTTCCTTTGGAATTTTTTTTTATATTTTCCATTTTTCCCCATCTTTAAACCATTATTTTCTTTTATTTTGGTGTTTTACACTCATGTTGTAGGTCAAAGAAGGATTAAAAAGGGTTGAAAACTGATTAAAAGTACTAGAGTCAGGCTTTAGCACGGGCAGGGCATGCTAGCCAGCACTCCTGTGCTGTCTCCAGAGAAAATTATGCCCAGAGTTAGGCTTTAGCACCCCCAGGGCATGCTACCCAACACCACAAGGCATGCTACCCAGCAACCCCGTGCTACTCAGCACCTCCAAGGAGTGCTATCCATCACCCTTGTGCTACTCAGCACCCCCAGGCCATGCTGCAAATTCAATTTTTTTTTTCAAAGGCGAATTAACTTCGAAAATTGCGCACAAATCCAACCCTAAGTCTTCCTTTCTCTTTTAAAAGCCTTAACTGCCCACTATACCTCCTCAAACATCCTCCCCAACTCATTTATTATTATTATTATTATTATTTGTTTTTTTTTTCTTATTTACAACTCATGTTGTTTTATTTTATTTTGAACATTGTTCTAGTTTATTTTTAGTGTATGGGATATTTTGTTCATTTTTCTTTTCCGTAGTTTCTTCCACTTTTAGAATTTAGCCCGGCTCTCATCTAATCTTTTCCATGAGTATTATTGTATTTTTCAATACAATGGTGGTAAAGTGTTCTCAACTCTATTTTTATTTTTGCACCTAGTTTTGATGATATTTGATAAGTTTAGGAAAGTGGTATTATATTTACACACATTGGGGATAATGTGCTAGATTAAGTTGGACGAAGAAAAATTTTAATTAAAATTTTAGTTTTATTTGTTTCATTAGCTTAATATGGTTGGAATAATTGTAAGCAAGCTTGAAAATTATCATAATTTAGTAACTTGTATCTATAATTTAGTAACTGTGATAAATTTAGGTTGTTTTCCTAATCTAGTTATGTTTAGTTTAATTTAAATTTTTTACAAACTTAACATGATTCTTTTGGTTTAATCCATTTAATTTTTAAGATCATGGAACACTGATTTTTTATGAATTTTATGGTATATAGGTATGTTTTAATCAAAAATTATTTACTTAAGTATTCCTAGAAAAAATTAGAAATTCCCTTTGAGGTAAAAATTTTAAATGCTCAACTGATAAGTATCAATTTTAATAGTGGTTTTTAGTAATAGCTTTATTTAGAATTTTTTATTTAAATTTTATCACTTTTAATATATTTTTACCTTCATTTTAGGTATAATTTGTTCAAAAGCTTCCTTGAATCATAATCCACCTTGATCTGAAGAATTTATTTATGGGTTTTGGCAGCAGAAAAGAGCATTACAAAAGTAAAATACTCAGGCTCAAGCAATGCCCAGACCGTGCACTTTAGCACGCCCATTGCTAAATATGCTAAATACTAAGGAAAATCAAGTGGAAAGTCAGGAGCGAGCACGGCTAGCCCGTGCTACATGGCACGCCCGTGCCCAAAAGAAACTCAGGGCGTGCTTGCCTAGCACGCCCATGACGAAATCCATCTTGGAAGGACAGAGACAAGCACGCCTTATCCGTGCTAACGTGCATGCCCGTGCCACAAAGACTCATCTGAGCGTGTTGCATAGCACGGCCCATTCTCAACTATCCAGAGTTCCAGATTAGAGCACGCCCAAGCCGTGCTATATGGCACGCCTATGGTATAAAGGCAGAGCTGACTCGAGCTAAAAACCCAATCAAATCTTTTTCTCACATAGGCCCACCTCGGATATTTTCCTAAACTTGCTAAACAAGATCTAAAACTATTTGGGAAGAGAAAAAAGAGTACTAACTAAGAAGAAATCCAAAGCCTAAACAGTCATGATCTCCTAAAGAAGATTTTGTATCTAAAGAGGATTCTATTTCCTAAACAGAGTCAGATTCTATTGCAGGAAGTCTATATAAAGAGAGGAGCTATTCATTGTGAGAGATCTCGAAATTGAGTAGTTTTCTACATAGTTCTCTCTCTCTCAAAGGTAAAGGTTTCAGCCATCCAAGATTCCGTGCCAAGATTCAAGGAAGCCATCCACTTAAGCTATTAACCTAGTTTTTATCTCTAAACTCTTAATCTTGTTTTTTCTTTTCATTGTTTTATTATGATTATGAAGAAATTGATTCAAGTATTGAGCCGAGTTTTATTTAATTACTATGTCTAGCTAAACTTCTTATACTAGGGATTTGATGTAACTTAATATCGATTCCAATTTAATAATATTAGATTTTGCTTTTTCATTGTTCTTGTATAATTATATTATTGAGCTTAAAAGCTTCCAGGCAGAGTTTTTTTTTCCCTTGGATTGAATTATTTTCATTAATCACTATCGGAGAAGGGTTTTTGTGATATGAAAAAAGGTAATAAATTACTTGAAATAATAACTTGATGCCGGAAGCTATATTGTTTGACTCAGGGGGGTTTTCATAAGTTTAATGACCTTAGGTATGAAATTCCACAAAACAATCACAAAACTTAATGATTTAATTTATGTTTGATTGCACTATTGGAATATAAGTATTAGACTAGATTAGAAAAAGCTAACAATATATCGGGAAGAACCTTGTTAGTGATTTTAGGGCTATTTTCTCCTACTTTGAACCAATTAAAAATTGAATAACAGACTAAATAGAATAAATTGGATAGAATTAAGTAAATCAAAATCCCCCTAGTACTTTAAATCCCTTGATATCTTTTCGTCAAATATTCTTGCTTGAGTTTCCTTCTGTTTTATTTTAGAATTCACTTTCTTATAAAACAATCTCTCTTATCGTCGTTTAAATAATAACTAGGTTAAAGAAAATTTTGAGTTGATATACAAATCCCTATGGAATTACCGATACACTTTCACTCTATAATTACTGTTGCGATTTCGTACACTTGCAAAAATGCTGTACAAGTTTTTGCGCCGTTGCCGGGGATTGGGCGTTATCAATATCAATACGAATTTAACCCTATTGTTAATTTAGACATTCATTTTATTTTTAATTTCTTTTAAGAAATTATTTCAGGTGTTTTGTGCAAAGAAGATCAAGAAGGACTCTGAAACCCCCACACAAAAAAAATGCCATTTTTTGCGACGACCAAATCGGTCCCCGGCAAATGGCAAATAAAATGGCAAATATCGGTCGCTAATTTACTATAGCGACCAACAATCGTCGGTCGCAAAAATACTGGTCGCAAACTAATTTTGCGACCGATGAGACAATCGGTCGCAAATTAGAGACCAATAAAATCGGTCACAAAATTGAATAATCGTTCGCAATTTTTGGTCGTGGTTTAATTGGAAATTCAGTCGCAAATTTGGTCGCAGAAAATCGGTCGCAATTGTTTGAAATCAGTCGCAAATCGGTCGTAAATTGTAAATTCAAAATTTTTATTTTTGGTATCAAATCGGTCGCAAATCGGTCGCAAAAATGGAAAAAAAAAAAAATTAAATATTATTTTGAAACCAAAATTTTTCTGCACCTGTGAAAATTGTCATAAATGCATATATATCACACACGCAATTCAAGAACAGTATAAAAAAATTCAGAAAACAGTATAAAAATGTATTTTTATTCGTTCTGAAACAAATTAAAATATGAAAATACATGAAAAAAACCTAAAAAGGTCCAAAATCAAAATCTATATATGGCTGCTGGCTCATCTGAGGATCCGATGTCGGAATTCTCACCCGATGTCGGATCGGCACGGGAGGAGTACCTGCTGGATTGATGTAGCGCCCAGGTAGGGGTGACCAGGTATCGTCTGCAAGCAATCGGATCCAGGAGCCGATAGTGCTCTCGCTGGAGACGTCGAACATGTCGTCTGTAGCAGGCGCAGGAATCAGAGCGAAGAAGTACCAGCACGGTGCCAACCGGACAAGCCGCATCACATGCCGCTGTAACAGCTTTGCAATCTTGTCCTCTGCTGATCAGCAAGCTAGGCCTGTATATCATCATCAATAGTGCGTAGTCAATGCTTCTCCCGGCTGTGGGTGCCTGCAACTGGCTGTAGAAGCGTGAGCTGCTGAGGCTAGTGTAAAACTGTTGATGGCCTGAGAACCCGATGCCGTATACCCTTCCTCTTCTTCTCGCCCCCTACAGCCTCGAGATAAAAGCGCTAACTCGTCAAAATTCCTGACTCAGCTTCCGGAATTCATGGTCTGAGACGTAACAATACGCTCCGAGCTGTAGTAATAGTTGTCCTGAAAACAAAAAATTCAATTAATTAAATGCAATTGCAAAGCTTTATTATATTGAACTTTGTACATCTCGCAAATGATTAGAGCGGTAAATGTTATATTCATTGTTACTTACATTGACGCTCAGCGCACGTCTGTCGACAAACGTATTAAGATCGTGGTCCTTCGTGTGAGTATATGTAAACACCTCAATCGGTATCGGTGTGGGCTCACGACCTAATTCTTTAGCCTGTAATGAATTTTTATGCATGATATATTAATATATATATTGTCCTTTCATTAAACATCAGTTTCTTGCAAAGGGACTAGTTCACTTACTAATAATCGAGCTGTCTCTATAGCAGATATAGATCCGCCTGTGTGTCGCGAAGGTCCTGCTCCATCCCCGCCAGTCTCACTGCGCCTGTTTTGTGCAAACATCTCCCGCTTTCTCTTGAATGCAGGATCCTCCCAAGCCGGATCCTCCCAAGCCTTTTGCCAGCTCTCCCATATCTCCTGAGACACGCACTGCTGCTTATTACCGCTTCTTCTCATCCTATAGGTGAAGTCAGCGTATTGATCGGTGCATATCTTCTCCCAGGCTACTTTCAGCATAGCCGTAATGGCCTCGTCCCATATGAAATGTTTCTGCTCCATATGAAATGCTTCTGCAAAAAATGAAATATAGCGTTTCAACACTAAGGATGTATCTTGAATTGTAAACATTGAATGATGATAGAACTTAAACCAAATAGTACCTGAAACTCCTCCCAATAAAAGTCTCTCGCCTCTTGTGGTACGGCATCCCATGTGTATCCTTCTTTATGTAGCTGGAGCTTGATTATCCTCAAAATTTGTCTCGCTGCTCGAGAAGATGGATATATGCTGAAAAAAAAATCGTAGTGAAATATAATTACACAAAAGCATCACAATCTGAACAAAATATGCCTGCAGAAAATTTGAATAAGTACTTACTGTCCCGCTACCAAATTGAGGGTGATACTGAGGGTGATACGTGAAATCTGATGAAGGCCTGCAAAGAAAATGACAAATGTTTATAAAAATTTTAGATAATTAATAATATAAAATTAAAATAATTTTGGTACTTGATATACAATCCCTGTGGATACGATACTCTCTTACTCTATATTACTTGTTGCGATTTCGTACACTTGTGAAAATCCACTGTCATGTTAACCTATATTACTCTATATTACTTGTTGCGATTTCATACATAATTTTTATCTCTATATTACTTGTTGCGAAAATCATACACTTGAGACTGTACTGGTCCAGAAACGGGGGAAGAAAAGGAAGGAGCAGAAGGATGTGATGCGGCAGTACTGGTCACTGAGCAAAGGATGAAGCCCCAGACGTACCTGAAGAAGGATGTGATGGCGGCAATACTGGTCGCTGAGCAGAGGATGAAGCCCCAGACGTACCTGAATAAGGATGTGATGGCGGCAGTACTGGTCGCTGAGCAGAGGATGAAGCGGGCACTGCAATCTAGGCCACGACTCCACGCGACCAACTGCCGGACGCGTCAAGAATCAAAACGCTCTGCCTCTAGCCATCTGTACTGCAGATATCAGATACCTAGAATAAAATATGAATTTATACAATTATATGAATTGTAGAACATGTGGTAAATATGAGTAAAGAAAGTGAATACCATTGAAATTCTTCATTAATAATATTAATTACTGTTTTCCCCGAAAACACGAAAATCGGTTGGTTTTATTTGGTTGTTATTATTGGTTATTATTTTGTTTTGAAAAAGAGGTGATAAAACCCTTTTT
>NW_023591260.1:0-83315 GCF_014843425.1 Jatropha curcas | reverse complement strand
ATCTCTTTCTTGGTGAATTGAGCATATCTTATCTCTCTGCCGCGCCACAAAGTGTAAGCAGCTGTTTTTTTTCTTGACATATAATAATAAATGGGCTAGTGATGTAAATTTATGTTTTCAGGAGGAGCTGGTAGTTGATGGGTCTGTGGTGAGGAGTGGAAGAAACTTAACTGTAATCGCTGTTGAGTTCAGGATCAAGAAAAGCTGGAAGCTAGTTTACATTGCTCGTGCTACTTTATATCACATGCCCGTTGCCAAGTTATGAAGTGTCTGTTATGGGGTCAGTGAATTATATTTGATCTGTAAACCTGTTCTTCCTTTTCTTCACCGCATAAATATATATTTATAGTAGTTTTTTTTTTTTTTTAATTGGACATAAAGGATCTCCAACAAATTGTGATGATCCTAATGGAAAACTTTAAGACAGATCCCAGTTCGTTTCTGTTGCATTTTCCGCATTATTCTTTTTTTTTTCCGAGAAATTTCCAAGAAAACCAACAACTTCATCAGTGTGTGAAAGCGCACAGCATAATTTAATTGTTTCTAGTATCTTTGCTCCAGAACATGGAGGAGAAACATAACAAATAGAAGTAATTCAACAAAAAACTTATCTCATTATTTTCCAACAAAATTATCAGAGCCCTTGAACGGCATCTATATTTATACAGTACCTTACCTAATTCATTCTCTCGTATTCTGGCTGCATGTTGAGTTCTCATGAAAATATGGCATTAACAAAAGCTTCTGCGTCAAAAGGCTGAAGGTCTTCAACACCTTCTCCAACACCTACAAACTTCACAGGGATGCCAAGCTCATCCACAACACTGACCTGCAAGAGGAAATTAGGGTCTCACTAATCTGACTAATCAGGAAACACGAAACATCATTGAAACTGGAACATACCACACAGCCACCTCTAGCAGAACCATCAAGTTTTGTCAAAATCAAACCGGTTATTCCAACCACCTGTCATGACAGTTGCATGTCAGAAGCATGTTTTACACTATAGAAATAGGAGCACCACCAAAGCCAAGCTAAGCAGGTTATTATGGCTAGGGGTGAGCAATGGCGAGAGAATGGCTACACCGATCCGACCCTTTTAAAAGTTCGAGCCCTACCGGAATAACCCTTATAAAAATCAGGTGAGTAACCCGACCCTTTTAAAAGTTCGAGCCCTACCGGAATAACCCTTATAAAAATCAGGTGAGTAACCCGACCCTTTTAAAAGTTCGAGCCCTACCGGAATAACCCTTATAAAAATCAGGTGAGTAACCCGACCCTTTTAAAAGTTCGAGCCCTACCGGAATAACCCTTATAAAAATCAGGTGAGTAACCCGACCCTTTTAAAAGTTCGAGCCCTACCGGAATAACCCTTATAAAAATCAGGTGAGTAACCCGACCCTTTTAAAAGTTCGAGCCCTACCGGAATAACCCTTATAAAAATCAGGTGAGTAACCCGACCCTTTTAAAAGTTCGAGCCCTACCGGAATAACCCTTATAAAAATCAGGTGAGTAACCCGACCCTTTTAAAAGTTCGAGCCCTACCGGAATAACCCTTATAAAAATCAGGTGAGTACTTTCAATTAAATTTCTTTTTTATGGGTTGAATGCTTTTAAAAAATGATCTTGCACAATCAAAATTTTTATTTGTATCCTACACAAGTAAAAAAATTATCAAAAAAAATAATTGTTGCTCAAATAATCATAATAAGAAATTATAAAATAATAATCAAACCATAATCAACATCAAACATTCGTAATGAAAAAATCATAACATAATCAAACCATGATAATCACAATCACACAAACCATAATTTTCCATCTTCAAATCAAAACTAAACCATAGCAAATTAAGAAGTTCTAATTAAGCATTTAACATATCTAATAAAAATAAAAAAACATGCAAATTTAAAAATTATATTTTTAGTTGCTAAAAACAAATACATGTCATCTTCAAGAAAAAATTAATTTTGATTTGAAATTTTTAATTTTACAAGCAAAAGAAGAAAGAAAGGCGAGTGCATCATGTGAAGAAATTAAAAAAAAAAAAATTAATATTTTTCGGGTCAGGTCGGGTTAAACAAGGTATTTAACCAACTCACCCGACTCGAATAAGGGATATACATCCCTCAAATTATCTAACCCGACCCGACTCGAAAAGCCGATTATAATCCTATATTTTCAGTCGGTTCGGTTTTTACACAGCCCTAATTATGGTACCAAAGGAGCTAAAAGAAAAATTGCCAGGATACAAAGGTTACAACATTAACCATGTACAAGAATCGTGAGGTGATTGTGTAATCAACTAAATAACTTCACAAGTTCATCCCAAGAACTTTTGCATGCATATAAATTCACAAATCTGATAAATTAAATTACAGATAATGAATGCTGTCCATAGAAAAGGGCATAGGTAGCAATATTTTCTACACAGGAAAGATGGAGATATTACTTCGTTAAACTCTCTTGCTTGTGGAAGCATATTCAGACCAGTGTTCCCATCTAGCACCAGAAGGATCTCCTGCAAATCTTGAGAAATGAAAATCAGATATATGGAAGAGAACTGGAAACATTCAACTTATTCCAATGTATTTCTAATCAAAGAACAAAACAATATTCTCAGAATGAAGGTGGAACTAGAGTTACTATGCGGGTGACCAGTGCAAGAAGCATCCTACATTTTTTATCCTTGGGAGGGTTGATATATGCAGCATTCTGTTTGCTTTTTCAATGACACTGATTCAGTGACTTGATTCCATGGCAGAAGATTCATTGGAACATTAAAGATCACACCATAAATTTCATTATACTAGCTACTTGTAAATTATCGGCAATATATGCTGCTGGGGATAAAAGCCAAAAATAACGAAGCAGCAGAAGAAAATTGGAACATAAAATGCTAGTCTGCCCAAGCCATTGAATTGGACGGGGGACATTTAAGTGCTTCAAATATCATAGAGATGTTGAAAATTTCAAATAATTGAGCTTACATTAGGTGCACCAGAAACAACTTTTCCTACAGCTTTTTTACATGCTATCAACTCTTCCATGAGGCTGTAGTTAGTGTGAAGGCCTGAAAAGTAGATAAAGATTTATGGCTAGAATGCAAGTGTGTGCACACGCAAAAAGAATAAATAAATAATCTAACAATGTATGTCACTGAAGTTTGACAAACTTACGTCCTGATGTGTCACATAAAACAACGTCAAAGCCTTGTTCTTTCCCTCTTTTTACAGCCTTTGAAAGAACTATTCAGAAAGCACTTTATGATCATATGTTAGCGGTTACAAGAAGTCGGTTAAACTTACAAACTGATAAAAGCTAGAAGAAAACTATTTTAGCAGATATCTCAATCATCTACCTGATGATGCTTTGGCCTTCTCCTCTTCAGCCACAACAATCTCACATCCAGTTCTTTCAGCCCATATCTCCAACTGGTCACTGGCAGCTGCCCTAAATGTATCACCTGCTGCCATCAATATCTGGCACAGTATCAAAGCCATAAGCCAATATTTTGCCCGTTAATTCTATCATTTTGAACAATAGAAAATACAATAAATCATTCCAAGGTACAATCCATTGTAGAACTACATCTACAGAGAAAGAAGCACTACACATTTCACCACCTTTATAATGTGTACCTTACAGCACGAGTAAACAAGATTGTCAAACCACACTCAAACTAGTACAAGATATTAAAGTATTTGAGGAAAAGAATCTTTAAGAGTGTACACTTCAAATTACAATTCCACTATAGAAAGTGCAGTAAGTTTCAAGCTGCAAAAATAGATTTAGTCGTAACCTAATATCTGCAGAATCGACATTAATGTTTATAGAACACTGATTCTATGCAATATCAACAGTAAAACATCAATCTATTAGTTTCCTTGAACATTTGCCTTCTCATTTCCATGAAGTTATGGCATGAAAATCCATTTTCTGTCAGGCATGTATCACAATGCAGAAAAAGAAAAAATATCTCACCTTCGCCCCATCATTCTTCAATCTATATGCCAGCTTCCCTGAAAAAGAAAACGAATTATCAGTTTCTTCTTATGGGTGAAAGAAGATATCTAAACGCTTGTTTAGACATAAATGTCAAGAAGAAATATTGGCAAGAACATGCAATATGAAAGCATAAAAGTTGCATAACAATGGCCAATATTTTCCAATATTAAAGAACTAGGTAAAGTACAAGAGCATAAATATTAAAATTTGTACTGCTATCGCTAAATTTTAACAAAAATGATATAAGAGTGGCACACAAGCAATGTCTTTAAAACTATGAGAGTAATAATTATCTTACTAAGGATGTTATTTTAACATTTCCTTGAAAGAAAAAACTACTACATCTTTTACCAAGAGATGTCGTCTTCCCACCTCCATTGACACCAACAATCATGATAACAGCCGGCTTCCTGATCCGTAATTTGTCCAAGTTAATAACGACTAGCCTTGCTAACATACAATAAATAAATGATAAAAAAAATTACAATAATAAATAGACATCTAGAACCTGAATCCAAGCTGAAGCTCAGTCTTATTCCCTTTCTTAATTAATAATTCAAGAACACTCTTCTTCAAAGCATCCTACAGATAGTAAAATCCAAGTTCATAATTCAAACTATTAATGAAGCTCTTAATTAAGGTAAAGCTCTTAATTAAGTACTAAATACCTTTATTTCGCTTCCTGATTTGAGCTTCCCGGCTAATATATCCTCCCGCAAGCTCTCCACGATCTTAATCGTGATTCTTGGCCCAAAATCGGATACTAACAGTACCTGCAATCAAAAAGTAACGCCTTAACATTTACTGTTAGCCCAAACGGAGTTATGCTTTAATAAAACTGGTAAAAGAGAGACCTCTTCAAGTTCGTCTAGAACTCGGTCGGTGTCGGCGAGGTTCCAGTATAGGAGCAGCTCGTCAATTACGGCGAGATTGTCTCTGGTTTTGGAGAATCCAGAGAAGATTTTCTCCACATCGCTTTTGGCCTTCTCTTTTATCAATCTGCCAAGTCGTGTGAAGAACCCGCTCTGACTTGCCAGACATTTGAAGCGGACAGTTTTGTGTGGATTCGACCCGCTTCGCGGGAAGCCGAGGACTAGGTGTGGAGGTGAAGGTCTGGAGACGAGTGAGAGACGAGCTGGAGTGGCCATTTCTCAGCTCTGAAGCACACAGACTCGCCTTTCTACTTCTGGATAAATTTCCTTAGCACGATGTCGTTTCGTCCTAAATGGGCTAGGCCCTATTGCCTTTCAACTGAAGGCCCATAGCTATAAATTCCGTTCAGTGTCTTGTTCGTGAATTATCATCATAAACCGTCAAATTTTGGAAAATTAGCGGTTTATGATGATAATTAATGAATCAGAAACTTCCACTCCTTACAAATCTAACTAAAAAATCAAATAAATTGTACTTTATTGATTGAAATTGTGTGTACAATGGATATCCAAACAACTCTTTTAAAAAAAGAAAAAAAAAAAAAAGAAAGATAGAAAAAGAGTTGACTGAGCTTGACTTTATGGTTTGTCGAGTTTTATGGAACAAATAGTCCATGTCACCATGGATAATGTAAATTTAAAAGAAATAGTACTTCGGCTATATTATATGCATCGTGTAGTCGATAAAATAAACAGGTTAAAAATAAATATTTTTTCTGTCCCAAAAAAAAAAAAAGTCTACTCTGTATTTTTACATAAATTAAAAAAAATACAATTATTATAATTTAAAAAATAATTTTATTTATATAATTTGGGGGAGGCAGCTATCGTCAATTAACGGTCGAGATTGGTCTCCTGGTTTTTAGGGAAGAATCCAGAAAAAGATTTTCTCCATCATTCAGCATTTGGCCTTTTTGCTCTTGTGTATCATGCTGTCCAAGGGTCTCGTAGTGAAGAACCCAGTCTCTAGGACTTGCCCAGAAGCATTTGAAGGCGGAACAGTTGTTTGAGTGTGATTCCGACCCGCTTCGCGGGAAGCCGAGGACTAGGTGTGAGGGTGAAAGGTCTGGAAGACGAGTGAAGAGACGAGAGCTGGAGTGGCCCATTTCTCAGCTCGTGAGGACGCACAGACTCGCCTTCTTACTTCTGGATAAATGTTCCTTAGCAGCGAGTGTATTCGATTTCCGTAGGTCCTAAATGGAGCTAAAGGCACCCTAATTGCCTTTCAACATGAAAGCACGCCATAAAGGCTTAGTTAGAATTGCCGTTCAGATGTCGTTGTTCGTGAATTATTATCATAGAACCAGTCAAATTTATGTGGAAAATTAGCGGTTTAATGATGATAATTAATGAATTCAGAAACTTCGCACTTCACCTAATACAAATCTAACTAAAAAAATCAAAAAATAATGTGTAACTTTATTGATTGGAAATTGTGTGTAAAATGGATAATCCAAACAACCTTTAAAAAAAATGAAAAAAAAAAAAACCAAGAAAAGATAGGAAAAAGAGTTGACAGTGGGAGCTTGACTTTGAGGTTTGGTCGAGTTTTAAATGGAACAAATAGGTCCATGTCACCATGGATATGAATCGTAAATTTAAAAGAAATAGTACTCGTCGGCCTATATTATAATGTTGCATCGTGTAGTTCGAGTAAAATGGAACAGGTAAAAAAATAAATATTTTTTTAAACTGTCGCCAAAAAAAAAAAAAAAGTGCTACATTCTGTTAATTATTTACATAAATTAAAAAAATAGCAATTATTATAATTTAAAAATATATTTTTATATTATATAGCATTTATTTTTTATTATGGTTATCTTTAAAATAAAATGATGAAGTAATGTATATTATATTTAAATAATAATAATAAAAATTATTTAAATAAAAATAAAAATATGAAATAAAATATTAATAAATAATTTAAGAATTAACTATAAATAAAAAAATTATATTTTAAAACAAACAAAAAAAAAAAAACGGACGCCAGCTATTTTTGTAACAGAAAGGAGTAAAATAATTAGTGGCTTGTGATGTTTACTTATAAATAGATCACAGCGTACCTAGTACCTTTGACGGAAAAACTTACCTGATGCATCACAACTGTGGGAGCACGACAAGAAATGTCTGCTTGGAATTGTCATCAATTAATCTGGCCCAGCAGTGATCAGTTGACGCGTCAATTAATTCCTTATTAGTCCGGTCCTGCTTTCCTTCATGCAACTGCGCGAGAGCGAGAGAACTATGTTAGGACTTACCGATCTTATTACCAGCCTAAATACAGCCGTAAACAGACCAGTGCGGACGAATAATCTGCAGGGGATCTAAGATATTATTACGGGGAGTTTAAGATCAAAACGCCGCAAATGGTCAATATAGTTTAGACAATACTCTGGTACATATGAAATGTCAACGTATAGAATTGCCCCTTTCCCACTATAACACAAGCGCTGAGCGAAACTCAGGAGTCGTTTAAAGGAGAGAAAAAATTATGTTAAAAATAATAGAAACAGTCCCCTCGGCAGTCAATGAGACTGTTGTCTGTCCTCCAGATTTCTTCACGAGACAAGTTTTCCTCTCATGAAAGCACATAGGAGAAGCCTGATAAAGTAACAACACACGGCATAATGGTTTGTTACGGATACGACCATATAAAAAATATAATAAAAATATAATAAATAATTTAAAAATTAACTATAATATAAAAAAAATTATATTTTAAAACAAACAAAAAAAAAAAAACGGACCAGCTTTTCTTGTACAGAGGAGTAAATAATTAGTGCTTGTGATGTTACTTAAATATCACACGTACCCCTGACGGAAACTTCTGATGCATCACACTTGGAGCGTACAAGAAATGTCTGTTGGATTGTCATCTCGGCCCACCATTGACGCCGTCAAAATTCTTTCCGTCCTGCTTCCTTCATACTTTCCATTCTACGTTTTTACCCCTAAAACCCGTACCGCAATACTCAGTAATTTTCGAAAGTTTAGTCAACGCGCCAATCTGCAAATATATTTTAGACAATCTCCATTGAAATGTCAACATAATTGCCCCTTCCCTCACGCGCTGAACGAAACTCAGTCGTTTAAAGGAGAGAAAAATTGTAAAATATAGAAACATCCCCTCTCGTTCTGTCTCCTTTCTCACGAACTTCTTCCTCTCATAAGCATCCTATATAACAACACCAATGTTGTCCCCTAATTTCTTCACAACTCGAATATTAACCTTTAAATTTCAATTTCCAAAACATAAACCAACGTTCTTCAATATCTCTTTTACCGTTATACATGGATTCCCTAGTACACAATTTGGAAATCACAGTCTTATCTGCAGAAAACCTAAATTTGGACGGAAAATCTGTAAAAAAGGACACCTTCGTTGTGATTAAAGTTGATCCTCTCAATTCTCAATCCACAAGAGCTGATTATGAAGGTGGACGCAATCCTTCTTGGAATCAAAAGCTCGAAATAGGCATGCCAATGCATGCTCGCTTTATTACCCTAGAAGTGCAATGCAAGATTGGGTCAGGAAATAAAGTTATTGGAACAACTAATGTTCCCGTTTCTGATTTCATGGGCGGTTATATCCCAGAGAACTATTTAAACTTTTTGAGTTATCGACTAAGAGATGTGAGGGGTGAAAAGAACGGTATTGTTAATATTTCTTTAAAAGTGAAATCGTCGGCTGCCTGTGCGACGCTGGGCATGAGAAAAAACTTGCCGAGTTACACGTGGCAATCATCGCCGTCACCGCAGATGCAGCCAACGTGGGGAGTGCCCGCGGGCCAGAAGAATTGTCTTGGTCATGGAGGAGTGGTAACAGGAGTTCCTGTTTGGTGTGTTTCTCGGGCTTAATTTCTACAGTTTGGGGTTCTTTGTTAGACTTCTGTATCTATGCTTGACTACTAAACCAACAATTTAAATTTAGCCTTAGGGACAATATTTTTTTTGTTAATATTGATCAAGAATAAATATATCAGATATTCATTAATTATTCTTTAAAATGTTTGGATTTGTGTATATTAGCTTTTTTTTTTTTTTTTTGAAATAAAATGAAATTAAATTTTGCATTATTTATTAAAAATCAGAAAAAAAAACTTATCAATTAAGTATTCTTTTTTTTTTTTTTAATTTTTCTAGAAAATAATTTACTTTAAAAACATGTTGGAAATATTTTTACTATCCAAAGGGAAAATTAGATCACTTTCAGTGATTGTTAGTTTGCAAAATATTGTAATAGTATTACAGTAGTTTTTTGTACCTTCAACTTTCTGGCCGTAATAGATGCCATTGTAGATCTTCTAATAGTTTCTTTATTTTTTCTTTCCGGTTTCGCACTATAGGCATTAGGTTTTTTTTTTTTTTTTTGGAAATAAAATGCTATATTATTATAAAATCAGAAAAAAAAAACTTATCAATAAGTATTCTTTTTTTTTTTTAATTTTCTAGAAAATAATTTACTTTAAAAACAATGTTGGAAAATATTTTACTATCAAAGGAAAATTAGATCACTTATTTTCAGTGATTGATAGTTCAAATATTGTAATATATTACAAGTTTTTTCCTCACTTTCGGCCGTTAGATGCATGTAGCTTCTTAGTTCTTATTCTTCTCCGGTTCGCACGAGGCCATTGGTTGAGTCAACATGGTCAAAAACTCCTGCATGCGTGACACAACAACTTACAATAGAGACAATGGAGCCCACGTCCACCTTTTGCGCCTCAATATTATACAACCGGAGCCGCCAAAGAGTCAAACGCCGTAGGATTTAAATTTTGTTCGTATACTTGAAGTTGAACTAGCCTTAATCGACTTTTCCTGGATAACAAGTCAATAGAGAGTTTCAGGCTTTTTTTTTTTTTTCAAAAGTACCTAATTAGGCAATTACATTACACAAAACGTTATTATATTTAAGGGCAAAAGAAAAATTATGGAAGATGAAGGCACGTTGGCTTGTTACGTAATCATGGAGTTACGTAATCATTATTAGAATTATTTTATCCAAAGAGATCAATTTTCTTAGTAAGAATAAGAGCTTTCTTTTCTTTTTCTTTTTTTTTTTTTAATAAGTAAGATTTGATTTTATGAGGAACACTTTGAAATAATATTTCTCAAAAAAAAAGCGTATAAATTAATTGATTATATCTTTAATTATAAATATCACAAAATAAAATTGTTAGAGATACTTTTGTATAATTAGTTAATTATCAATACAATTTCCCCTCGTGCAAGTCAAGATTATTTGGCTACTGGAATTATACGAAAACCATGTAAGGAATTAATTAATTATTAACCTCAGCAATAAATTAATTAATAAACAAATTATTCATCATTACTTTTTGCCTAATAAGTTAGGTTGGAAATCGGCCGGAATGAAAGTTTAACTGACTATATTATATTTATAGAAACTCATGGGCTGTGATTGAGTTAGCAATGTAGGCTGAGCATATGGGAAGAGTTATCGGTTCAATTTCTACTAAATACAGATGCAGAAAGGGGCGAAGAGTCTTAACTGTGATTAAGCCTCAAACCGAATTTAGTCGGTCCTTAATAATAAGATTCTAATAATGGTGGTTTACATCGGAAAAAAAAATATTATATTTATAGAAAATGGAATTTTCATGACATTTGTTTTTTATTTTTCCCTGTGAAGTGGTTTCTCCAACTATACAACAACTATTGCGGGTCACCAAACAACAATTCTGTCAGCGACAGGAAAGGAGAAATTTCCTCATAGTTTACAGGAACAAACCTTTTGTTTTCTATTAACAAGGGCTCACAAGATTTGGTTTTGATATAGAAATTCTTTTTCATTAAATAGATTAAATCCTAACTCCCAGGTTGCCAACCAACTTGTGTGATCACGTTAGCCGGATTACGTTAGGCGACCAACGAAAGCACGTGATGTCCATAGTCATTATGGAAATTGATAGTCAATGTGCAGATTGATATTAGGCAAGTGATAAAATCTTCAGAAAAAGTTATTATCCAGCAATATTCTATTTATCTATATGAAATTTATCCTATGGAAAGAAAAGTGTGCAATGGAAAATTCATAGATTATACTGATCCATTGTATACAATATATAAAGACTACAAGATTCTCAGTAAACGACAATTAATGCAATTTCCAAAGAATCGTCACGCCAGCGAGGTTCGCTTACTTTTATTTATTTAAAATATTCTCAATTATAAATTTTGTTTTTTTTTCTTTTTTTTGTACAAAGAAGGGAATTAACCTATTAAGAATAATGTCAGCATTTAAAAAGTTTTTACTGAGAAAAGCTTTCTTATTGTTATTCAAATTACAATTGAAATTTAATTTCGTCACGTATGACTCAAAAAAAATTATTATTTACTAAGTCGTAAAGACAAGTCTTATCCATTAAGTGAGGCTTATCTAATTACCTACTTTTATCTATTAAGAAAAACATCTCTTTTTTCTCTCTGATTGCTAATTAATTTTCGGAAATTTCTTGTCTACACCCGATGTACGAAATTTCCTACCAATTTCCTTTCTTTGTTGGTTATAAAAGCTCATCCTTTCTAAGTTCCTACACGTACTCTTGCACATTGTATAATTCCTTTCGCTTTCATCATCATGGCAAGCTCCTCTCGCACTCTAGAAATAACAGTTTTATCATGTGAAGATTTACGTATTGATGGAAAATCAGTGAAGAAGAACACGTACGTCGTTGTTAGAACGGACCATTTAAACTATCGCACTACAAAGATCGACACAGAAGGAGGAAGCTATCCTTCTTGGAATCAAAATCTCCTAATCGATATGCCATTACATGAACGATTTGTCACGTTAGAAGTTAATTGCAAGATGGCTTCCAGTGACAGAATCATTGGGACGGCGAGAATTCCAGTGACAGATTTCATGGGAGGTTATTTACCAGATAATTATTTGAATTTCTTGAGTTATAGGTTGAGAGATTCAAGAGGTGTGAGAAACGGCATTGTTAATATTTCGGTAAAGGTAAAATTGCCGGAATACTTGTCGTCTAAAAATAATAAAAAGGTGACCGAAAATAGTGCATGCTCTACTGCGTCAAAGCCGCCGCTGAAAATGCCGATTGGCGGTGAAAAGAACTTTGGCGTTGTTGCTGGTATTCCCGTTTGGAATATCAATTATTTATAATTGTTTTTTTCACATATTGCGTTTTAATTATGTGTAACGTTTTTATTATATCAAAAAGGAAACAAATCCTATGATTATTCTGTCAATAATGCAAGTAATCTACTGCATTCAATTTAAATTATAATCTTATTCTATAATAATATGGAAAATAAAAAATACAAATAACTTTTATTATTGTAAAAAGTCGAAAAAGGAGTTCAATCTGATAAAGGAATTTGACCTGAAATGACAGCAGAAAAAAAAAAAAAAAAAAAAAAAAAGGAAACAAATTTCTTGATTATCTCTGTCAATAATGCAAGTAATCTACTGCATTCCAATTTAAATTTATAATCTATTCTGATAATATAATGGAAAAATAAAAAATACAAATAACTTTTATATTTGTAAAAAGTCGAAAAAAGGAGTTCAAATCTGATAAGAAGTGAATTGACTCTTGAAATGACAGCAGAAAAAAAAAAAAAAAAAAAAAACAACGTCATTATTCTGCGCTGAGCAAGTGTTTGTTGAGTCATAGGAAGCTATTTTCCTTACATGCAGGCGCGTTTATTAGATAAGATAACTGAAATAACTCGATCTTTTCAATTAAAGCTGCAGAAATACAACGTTTTTCAAAACTCCGTTCGCCAAAATTGAAATTCTTGTAGGTTACCAAAAGCGAGATTCTAATTTCTAGGAAATGCCGCAGCAAAAGGAGTGGTCATTTCATCACGCGTTTTCTTTACTCTCGATTTTGTCCTTCCGACCAATTCCCAGTATTTTTTTTTTTTTTGAAAAAAAAAAAAAAAAAAAAAAACAACGGTCATATTCTGCTAGCAAGTAGCAACGGCTATATCCTTACATCAGCGACGATTATTAGATAAGATCTGAATAACTCGACTTTTCAATTAAAGCTGCAGAAATACAACGTTCAAAACTCGTCGCCAAAATTGAATTCTTGTAGGTTACAAAAGCGAGATTTCTAATTTCTAGGAAATCCGCAGCAAAAGGAGATGTCTTTATCACCGTTTACTCTCGATTTTGTCCTCCGACCAATTTCCCAGTATTTTTTTTTTTTTTTTAGAAAAAAGGAAGGAGCCGCGGGTGGACTATTTTGACTTGGAAAATTCGGTTAAATTTGCAGTCTACGGAGGAATAATTCACACTCTTATACTGGTAAATTTTGAAAAATGGAATAAGGAATGATTCGTCGCGTTTTGGATTTTCCCTTATTTAGTATTACTTGTTAGTATTAAAAATTGATACTCAGTTGCCATACCTTGTTGATGAAAGAACCTGTAAATGCCTTCACATGGGTTATGAGGGCACATTCGTCTCCAGCCAAGAACAGCAATACTTCCCGCTGTCATCTTTCCTTTACTTTTTCTTTCTCTGAGTTATCGACTTTATTGTGTATTGCGTGTTTATTTGATTCTTTATTTCTCTTATGGCAACAGTTTTCATACAGTGTTTAACATTTTGACTATTTTTAATATCTAGTGTTATATTTATACTAATATTTATAGTTTGAACGAGCGGATTATAAAAAATTATTCATTTTAAGATTTAATAAAAACGCTAATAAAATAGATAACAAGCGATAATTGTTAAAACATTTAATTTTGCTAAATATAACTTTTATCTCTTTCACATATGAAAAGGAAAAGGAGTTCTTTCGTTACTTAAAATATGATAACTTGATGAAGGTGTTGCTTCCCAATATCTACAACCTTTATATAAATTTTTCTTCGTAGGAAAAGCTTACACCTGAAAAATACTCAGACAATAGGTAAAGCCATAAAGGTTGGTATTGCTTATAATGAACTATTTCGTGTCAATGTTATCAATCTACAACTTTAGATAGAAAAAGCAAACACTGTTCGTTGGCATTTGATAATGTTGCTGGTGCTTTGTTCAACAAGGGATGCTAACTTTGGGCCCTTGACATTATGGATTATGCTTTAATTTAACTCTCTAAGTCTTTAATTTATTGCGGTGGTTGCTATTTGCGTGTGGCATTTGTTAATTATTTTGTGGGATTGTTTGATCTTATAGACGTTTGATTTGGTATCTCAAGGATGTAGTTGAGAGAGAGAAGAGAGAAATAGAGACTACAGAAGAAAGAAGAGTGAAAAAATAAAATAAAAATATAAAACAATCTTTAATCAAAAAGGAAATTAAATAGTTAATTATAATTTACTACTATATTTATTTTGATCTAAAAATATATATTAAGAATTATTCTATTTTTCTCATACAAAAAAATTCATTGTAAAAAGAGTTTGCAAAGAAAAACCATGAATATTTAAAAGCCAAAAAAAAGTGATAAATAAATTGGAAATCCAATTATTATATAGAATTAATGTGTACCTTACAGGTGACACAAAGATTTGTATTTTAACAAGAGCTTTCAAAGATTTTTTGCCGTTTACATTAAATATATAATAATAAACTTATTTGAAGATTTAAAGCAGGAGAAAAGACCAAGCACCGGTGGTCTGCTGGTAGAATACTACACTACTACAGTACAGACCCGGGTTCGACTTCTAGCTGGTGCTATAAGGGCTGTGAAGACAATTGTGCTCAGTAACAGATGGGGTCTGTTGCGATCATCTGAACCTGAGGATGATAAAACGCACAGCTGAGCTGTATGATTTTTTTTTTTCCCTCTGCCCAATCCTAAAGGAAGAAAGGAACAAGCAATATTTTTCTTTTATCACTTGTCCCCTAGGTTTGGAATTATTATTTGGTTTTTAACGAGTCTATGAACCAGGTTGGTCTCCTGGGAGAATAGTACGAGCTCCTTGTACTTTTATATAAATTATTATTATCATTATTATTTAGGTCGCACAACTGCAAAGACAAACAGTGCGAGCTAGTTTACAAATAAAACATGTTACTAAGTGGTAAATCGATATGTTTCTTTAACGGGTAACAGTAAAAATATCATATACACTGAGCACAAAGACCAAGGAGAACTACGAGGAGATTGGTTAAAACCGTCTCAGCAAAATCCATCCTCGGTGCCAAGAAGATGGTCGTGTGCCCATGATGACACAGATAGGGAGGAATCTCTATCCAATTCTCTTAGCTAAAAACCTGGTTTCTATACTTCTTCTCCACCACTCTGGTTCCCTGCCTTTAGAATGTTATATTTACAGAGTGGACAGGTTGCATTGATGCAAAGCCACTTATCAATGCACGTACAGTGGAAATGGTGATGACAAGGTAGTTCTCGCAGCTCAGTTCCATCTTCATATGCAGAGAGGCAAATGCAGCATTCCTGTAATGTGATAATAACAAAGGCGCATTAGAAGTCAGATCATATTCAATTTGAAAAAAAAAAAAGAGCTTCCTGATCCACGTATGCCAGATAAAAACCAGAGTCCATTCCATGAGGATTCTTAAATAATAGATTTTTAGCTGTATAATTTAGGTTGGCAATCAGAATGGTGAAAAAGATGGGTTTTTTAAATTTGATTTGAAAACCGCGGCTCTGCTTGAAAATCTATGCACGAAAATAAAATATGCCCTATGTCCAGTTATGGAATTTTTGCAGCTGAACAGTCTAAGTCTTAGCATAGTGTACTCTCTTCAGTACAGTGAATCACTTGTTTTATCTTTCCTTCTTCATTTTTGTTTGTAGGCATAACAGACAATAAACTTCACCCAGTCTTTTAACATTAGAACAAAAAGCCTCATGGCCCAATCACAAAGCAGACGCATAAGAGACGCATATTATTGAAAGTGACTACTAAAGTTTTATCCTTCTGGAGTACTCACAGCATCCTCATGCGAGAGAAGGTGTACAGTGGGTGTATCGGGTTCATATCCAGTCATCATCCCTCCAAAAGAAGCTTGAATCTCACCATTAACTTTCTCAATATCCCCAGTCCTGTGGAATTTGTACTTTGGTAATCGATCAATTTCTTCCTTTGTTGCTCCTTCCTGTTTAACAGTTTAAGGATGAAATCAGACAGGGAATACCAACAATATGGAGAATGCTTTGGTGATAACATGAAGTGCTGGGTTGGCTGGTCCCAGATGAACTACAAAATGAGGGGACCCAAATAATTTAACCACCTAAGCATTTTCACTATGCATGAAGTGAAGCAGCAGGAATTTCTAAACAAAATTGAATGCCAAATTTACAAATGATATATCCACACAACCAGAATTAGACAACCGAAATAACATCAGCTGGCCATTAGACTTTTCCTGGAATTTGATCTTAAAATTCATCCAAGGCAATGATTGAATTAATTATTTCTCAATGCAAAATTTTAATACTTATAGACACTTGAATGGCGAAATGTATTTAACAGTCGGGGAAAGAAAGAAATGAAGAAAAGGAGATAATTGAATCTGTAGAGACCAAAGTAAGTAAAAACGTATTTTATCTGACATAATCTATCTCAATCTTAATCATCCAATCATCAGTCTTAAACTAGGTACTACTTCAAGCTGAACCATTGCATCTTAAACCTTTCAGGTTGCTTTCAAAAAGCAGTTTATTAGGGGAAATGGGGAAGAAAGGGTTCTAAACATGCAGGATGCGAGCTTGTAGGAGCTTTCCTCAAAGTGGTGACAACATGAGGGCTGGAAAGTTGTTAAACAAAGGGTTTAGGAATTTGAGCTATGGTAATGAAACATCACTTTCTCTGGTTCCAGGGACTAGTTGGAAAATTTGACCAGTAGTTGGAAGATTGTTACATAGGTCACCTCACTAAAGCATCTGAACTACATGTGGAGTTCAACATTGTAAATCTCTAAAGCTCCAAGATTTATCTGATTCAATTCTTCATGAATAGAAGAATGACAATGAAAAATTCAAAGGCAACCTGGTCTCTTTAAAACTTGGCATTTTGACTCATCAAAGCTGAGTAGGCTGTGCTAGCAAATTCAAATTTCCCAAGTCGGAGACTGCTTGATCATAAGAAAAAATATTTAACAACAGCATTGTAATTACCACTAATCAAGTCCATATAGTACTATAATTTCTACTCAATTTTTTGCACCTTCAAATCCATAAAAAAGCCTTTTGGTCCATGTTGATTCCTCATTAGACATAAGACACTGTTTTAGTAAATGTACTGGCAGCTGAGAGATTACTGTCTATGAGGTTGCCTCTTGAAATCGGCTAATGCCTAGCAAACAACTTTAATAAAATCTTCATTTCTGCACATGTCCATGTATGCATATGCATGTGTTGTGCACATGTAAATAAGTGAACAAAAAAAATCCACCAAAATTCAACAAAAGAAGAAAAAGGATTTTTTTTTTGGTTGGTTGGGGGGGGGGGATCAAGTCCATATAGTACTATAATTTTTCTACTCAATTATTTGGCTACCTTTCAGAGATCCAGTAAATAAGCTTTGGTCCTGTTGATGTGCGCTCATTCTAGAACCATTAAGGACACTGTTTTTATTAAATGTACTGGGCAGCTGAGAGATTACTGTCTATGAGGTTGCCTCTTTGAAAATCGGCTAATGCCTAGCAAACAACTTTTAATAAAAATCTTCATTCTGGCAATGTCCATAGTATGCATATTGCATGTGTTTTTTCGACATGTAAATAAGCTTTGTGAATACGCGCAAAAAAAAATCCACCAAAATTCAACAAAAGAAGAAAAAGGATTTTTTTTTTTGGTTGGTTGGGGGGGTGGACGAGGTAGAAGTGTTCTGAGGGATATTACTCCCGCTCTGTCACTTGACATATAAGATTCCGAAATTATACATTGGAAGGCATTAGCCACAAGCAAATAGCAATTCCCAATTAAGTGTTGGTTGGGGGGGGGGTGTCTGAGGAATACCCGCTCTGTCATTGCATATAAGATTCCAATTATACATGGAAGGCAGCAGCAAATAGCAATCCCAATAAGACATGCAACAGCAACACAGATAATTACAAAGATCACATCGAAAGCAAGAAATGTAATACAAAGCCTGCAAAAAAATCCAGTTAATGAGTCAGTCAACATGTTAAATGCATCCTGATATAACCTAAAACACATTAAAGGAAAAATTTGTCAAAACAAACCAGTATAGCTGAGGTGAATCACGCGTCAGGTTTTGGCCACCAGCAGTAACCCAATAAAATCCGATGATCCACCAAATAAATGAAAACATTGTGTTTGCAGACTCCAGATGCTTTACAACACTGCAATAGCAGAAATTGAGGACCCCCTAATTATCCCTAATTCATAAAACTACAAGCTTTGAAGGTCCATTCGTCATACTTAAGCAAGTAAGCATCATAAAAGTCACTAATCCTAAAAGAAAAAACAAATATTTGTCCTATTTTCCTATCAACACAAGATTTAGGAAAACAAAATCATACCTAGTTTCTTCATCATTGGCACGCTGTCCAGGGCTATAGTCCACAGAATCTCCTCCATCACTCCCCGATACCGAGCTAGTATCTTCACTCCTCCAGCTGCCACTCGCTCCCAATCCCACATTCCTTTCATTAAGGCGCCTTCTGTACTCGAAGATCACACACGCAATATGAAACACACACTGCAAAGCATACCCAATTATCCACAACCTCAACGGCACCTCAGTCTCCTCCTTGACGCTCAAAACCATTACTACTACAGCAATCCCCACAAACGCAAAATTCCACAACACATCGAGCACAATAATCGGCTTCGAGTAGGACCAGTCGGTCTGACGCTCCTCAAGCTGTTCCGCTGCATTTTCGCGGACCCGGACAGAGGGCTCTCGAAGCATCATGCGCCGGCTGCTGGCTCGTCGGAGGAGCCTAGCAGCCGCACCACGGAGAGGCTGCGGTGGACGCCGTAAAAGGCGTCGGCTTCGAAGAAGGTGGTCAGCTAGCGAGTGGGTGAGGAGTGGCGAACTGTCGACGGTATCAGACGGTGGAGACGACTCTGAAGGATTTGTGGTATGCATTTTTTGCAGGTTTTGATTAGGGTTGTGTTTGGTGTAGAGAGTTAAACAAAAATTTGAAATTCAATAATTTGAACTTGAAGGGTTGAATTGATGGTTGGAATTGGGGGATTTAAGTGTCTGTTTGATATTTTCGGAAATTGAATGGGAGCGTTTGAATCTGAAGGGAATTTAGATACAGTTTGTTCACTTTTTGTATGCATTTAGGGACTTTTTAGCGGATACACTAAAGAGGATTTGAAAATAATAAAAGCGAAATCGAAAACAGGTACAAGCTGTGGGGCCATTCGCGGGACATCGTGACGAGTTTTAGGATTTTTGCTCACCTGCCAATGTTTGATTAACTTGTTACTCGCGTCACAGGGGAACCACGTGTCGTTATGATATGTTAATATATTATCCTTATTACTCCCTCCATTTCAAATATTCATTTTCCATTTTTATTTATCTCAAATTAAGGTATTTCCCTTTTCAAAATTATAACTAATTTTATTTTTTAATATTAGAAATATATATAAACTTATTTTTAGAATAATATTAATTATTTAGAAGAAGTATTATTATAAAGATGATGATTTACAAAAAAAAAATATTAATATTGTATTAAATAATTTACTTTTATTGCACATCTTTTTCCATAAACAATTTATTTCTAATTTAAAAGTTGAATTATGAAAATAAAAAGGAAATAAAATATTTGCAGAGAGGAAATTTAAAAAAAATAATGAATTCAATTCAAATATATCGGTTTTAGATTTGACTATGTAACATATTAAAACATACTAAATTAATAAAAATTTTAACAATTGAAAACATTCAACTGAAAGACCTCTCATTTCTTATATTTTGATAGAAAGTGAGAAATCTAATCATACATATTTAATTAATAATTGAGTATTTATGAAAAATAAAAATGAAAACATTATTATAATTATCATTTTCTCATGCTAATTAAAATTTATGTAATTTTATTAATATATATGTATATGTATGAAGCTAGTAAGTAGAATAGACTTTTTTTTTTTTTTTAAATATCAACAACATTGAAAGATATTACAAGTAACTAATTAAGCATGTCAAGGGAATTCTTCATCCTTTCTTTATTTGGAAGACAGATTTGTCGTTAGGAAAGAAAAAACATGAAAAAATATTAAGAGATATGATTTTTCTTATTTGGGTGAAGAAAATATTAAATTATTGGAAATATGCACCATTTTATTTCAGAATTCACAAATTTAAAGTGTATCTAAATTGGATAACAAATGAAGGATGAATTGAAAAAATATTATTATTCAACATGAATTTATATATTTCTTTTTCATCTATTTTTTTTCATCTAAATATGAAAGTGTCAAAAATAATTAAAGAAAGAGAATTATAATATTTGATTATTTTTCATTACTTTCTTTTCTTTTTTTTAAACAAACTGTATTGTTTTTGTACCGGACTATGTTATTCATTATATAACAGATTAAATTATACCTCACATGTTGTTATTAAATATAATTTTAATTTATTATATATACTAACATATATATTTTTTCTCTTCTCTCATATTTGACTGTCATTTTTATAGGGGAAATATTTGACTATGTTAAATATAATTTTAAATTAGTTACGCTCATATAATCTAATTAATAATTATCTATTTGAAGGGTTAAATAGAAACTTTTTAAAAAGAAAAAAAGAAAAGGAAAGAAAAGAATGGAAAAGGAAAGAAAATGAGAGTACAAAATTTTTGTGGCGGCATACGCGAGTGGGATTCGTAAAGACCTTGAAAAGGCCCTGTGGGGTCACGTGTGAAGGGATGACTTGGCCATGACAATATATAGAAAATGCCATCGAATAAAAGATAATTATAGAACGTACCGCGATCGGACGATGGTTACCCTACGTAAACGAATAAGCAAGCGTTTGATACAGACACGTGCACACTCTCTACCTGACACTGGACTTTACTTGTTTACTTTTTCGAGTAAGTTCCCGCCAATGTCTGAACGGGCGAAGCCCTTTGACGTAAAAAATTTCAAGCGGACCCATGATATATATATATTTTTTTATGAAGACCCACGATTTTTGACGATAACCATTTGATCTTAGTCTGATACAATTGAAATTTTAAGTTTTCAATTCATTTATAAACAAAATAAAATTAAACGTAAGGAGCAAATTTAAATATTTTTATTTCAATACTTTAGATGTTTAATTATTCATTGATGAATTTGATCAACGATTGGTTTTAGTTTGTATCAAGCTAAACGACAGAATTAATTTCCCCTGTTCTGGTCTTTTTGTCGTCTGGAAAATGCAGGTTCCAACACGTCAATTATCGTTTATAGTTCGTCTTACTTCTTCAAAGGCTCCTGGCAACTGGCAACTCTGGCAATCAACAGATGAATTTCCATTTCATCTGGATTTAACCTCATTGAAGATTTGTCCGTATATTTTGAAGGATGGCTGTATCCACAAAAAAAAAAAACCGATCGCTTTTATTTTGGTCTTCTACTCTATAGCTCAAAAGTTTGAACATCCTTTTTCGCTTTTATTTGAACGCCGGTCCCTTAAGAATCGTTAAAGTATTACATAGAGGCCTGGTACGAGGTGATGAATGTTGACATAACCGCAGAGAAGCAAGGAGGGAATGCACAACGTGCGAATTTTAAACTCGTACAGGCGTCCATTTGAGCAAATAAGTCTGACCCATCAATTACACAGCATTGCGAAACCAGCAGCATTTTCATCTTCGAGAATCGAGTCAAATCGAATTCTGAATAATTTGTCAAAACGAGGTCGGATCGAAGATGCACGCCGCATGTTCGACAAAATGCTCGAAAGGGATGAATTTGCGTGGAATACAATGATTGCTGCTTACGCGAGTTCTGGGAGATTACTTGAAGCTAAGCAACTTTTTCATGAAGCCCCGTTGAAGAGTTCGATCACATGGTCTAGTCTTATATCTGGCTACTGTAAATATGGCTGCGATGTTGAGGCTTTTGAGTTATATTGGCAAATGCAATTTGAAGGACAAAGGCCTAACCCATTCACATTAGGGAGTGTACTTAGGCTCTGTTCAACGATGGGCTTTCTTCAAAGAGGGGAACAGATTCATGGGTATGCGATAAAGAATCGACTTGACGGTAATGTTTTTGTTGTTACTGGTCTAGTTGACATGTATGCCAAGTCCCAGTGTATTTTGGAAGCTGAGAAACTCTTTCAAATAGAGACTGATAGCAAAAATCATGCGACGTGGACAGCTATGCTCACTGGCTATGCTCGCAATGGGGATGGGTCCAAAGCAATACAGTTTTTTCAGGACATGAGAGCTAAAGGTGTTGAGTCTAATCAATTTACTTTTCCTAGCATTTTGACAGCCTGTGGATCAGTTTTTGCTCTTGATTTCGGGGTTCAAGTGCATGGCTGCATAGTTAGGAGTGGTTTTGGTGCCAATATTTTTGTTCAAAGTGCATTGGTTGATATGTATGCAAAATGTCTGGCCTTGAATAGTGCAAAGAGGGCATTGGAGAATATGGAGGTCAATGATGTGGTTTCTTGGAACTCTATGATAGTGGGGTGTGTGAGGGTGGGTTTTGTGGAGGAAGCTTTGTTTTTGTTTCATGAAATGCATTCAAGGAATATGAAGACTGATGAATTCACATTCCCGTCTGTGCTAAATGCTTTTGCATCCACGAAGGATGTGAAAAACGCAAACTCTGTCCACTGTTCAATTATCAAAACTGGATTTGGAGCATACAAGCTCGTGAACAATGCTCTTGTTGATATGTATGCTAAACAAGGAAAGTTGGATTATGCATTTATGGTATTTGACCAGATGCCGGACAAGGATGTTATTTCATGGACCTCCCTGGTTACAGGTTGTTCATATAATGGCTCCTATGAAGAGGCTGTCAAGTTGTTCTGTGACATGAGAATTGCAGGTATATCCCCTGACCAAATTGTCCTTGCCAGTATTCTGAGTGCTTGTGCAGAACTGACAGTTACAAGATTCGGTCAGCAAGTACATGCAACCATTATTAGATCTGGTCTTGGATCATCCTTATCAGTACATAACTCTCTTGTGACGATGTATGCAAAGTGTGGGAGTATAGAAGATGCCAATTGTGTATTTAACTCCATGCAATCTTGGGATGTCATCAGTTGGACGGCTGTAATTGTTGGATATGCAAAGAATGGTAGAGGAAAGGATTCTCTAAATTTTTATGATCAAATGATTGCTACAGGCATAAAACCAGACTTCATTACCTTCATTGGTTTATTATTTGCTTGCAGCCACGCAGGTCTTGTGGAAGATGGTCGTCGTTATTTTGAATCAATGGAAAAGGAATATGGAATTAACCCCGGCCCTGAACACTATGCGTGTATGATTGATCTTTTTGGACGCTCAGGAAAACTCGCTGAGGCCAAGGAATTACTTAATCAAATGGTTGTGGAACCAGATGCAACTGTATGGAAGTCACTGCTTGCTGCATGCAGAGTCCACGGGGAGCTGGAATTGGGAGAGAGGGCAGCAAAAAACCTCTTTGAATTGGAACCCGCAAATTCTATGCCTTATATATTGTTATCAAATATTTATTCACTTGCTGGCAGATGGGAAGATGCTGCAAGAATCAGAAAATTAATGAAATCCAGGGGAATTAACAAGGAACCGGGCTGCAGTTGGATTGAATTGAACAGTAAAGTGCATACCTTTATGTCTGAAGATAGAAGTCATCCAATGATGAATAAGATTTACTCAAAGATTGATGAAATGATTATATTGATCAAGGAAGCTGGTTATGTGCCAGACATGAATTTTGCACTTCATGACATGGATAAAGAAGCAAAGGAGCTTGGTCTGGCGTATCACAGTGAGAAGTTGGCAGTTGCTTTTGGACTTGTCTCTGTGCCACAGGGGGCACCAATTCGTATTTTCAAGAATCTTCGGGTTTGTGGAGATTGTCATACTGCTATGAAATATTTATCAAGGGTATATCTTCGCCATATCATTTTGAGGGATTCGAATTGTTTCCATCATTTCAGAGAAGGAAAATGTTCTTGTGGAGATTACTGGTAATGGGTCGGAGCTGATCCTTTATCATTATCTTCTCAGTCTGCCCTGTTTATTTATCTGGAATGAAACAGATGAATCCTGTTACTGCCTTTGCCAATTTAGTTATCCAGTTTGAGTGCATTGAAGGAGCTACTTTTAAAGCTCATTTGCCACATTGTGTAATTTTGAAAGAGTATATCATATAGATGGTTAAACAAAAAAAGCAAGAGTTTTGACATTAGAAATTTGTTGATTCTTCACTAATTGGAACAATAAATATGCCCATCCGCGATATTTGATCATGAGCTTGAACGGATCAGGTTCTTGAATCTGATCTAGCATCACACCCAAAGCCTATGGAAACAACTTGAAAAATGAATGTGCTTTCGGGTGGAGTCATGCTTGCCTTCCACGAGTTAGAGATTAAAACATTGAGCTTTCTTTAGGTCAAAACGTGAAGCAGATTATTCATGGCCAATATATATTTTTTTTTCTCAAAGTTTGATGTAATACTTTGACTGCTGTTGGCAAGGATGATTGCTTATTTTTTTTCTATCCATCTTTTGGCAGAAACCGGACATAACCCGGAAAATTGAATTTTGATATAACACCCGAAGGAACCAGGTAAAATGTAGACATCATAATTCATCTAGATGATCTGTTTAATTCTTCTCAACGAATGCCCATAAACCATATACGAGAAACATGATAACACAGTTGTAACAACTCATTGAGCATATAAACACCACATTCTAAAGGAAATGGTCTTGGAAGTTGGAACCTCATCGCCAGTACCCTTAATTCAACTGGATACTTCAATCTGCAGCTCCAAAAAGTATTTCTGACGGCATATCCACCAGCCTAATCTTGTAAAACTCTCCTATTATCTATCTTAACCATCCCCATCTGGAGGTCAAAGATGGTTGAGCCTCAACAATGGGCAGGCAGAATGGTTTGCGTGGGTGTCTAAGCATCCAAAATTGAGTTGCATTGTCTACTGATTTCACCATCTCAGGTTTAGCAATCTTCTTTTCTTGCATGCTCTGGAATGAGACGTTGACACAGTTCAGCAGATGCACCAGCCAACTCTGCAGGCGGCATTTGGAATGAGAAATGCAAAGAAAAATCATTGGTGAAACACGATGGATAAGAATGATAAATTAGCCTACCTTGCGCTGTAAAATTGAACAAGGGAGGTAGTTCTCGTCCATTAGGCAAGCATGCATTGGGATTTCTCAAATCATCAAAGAAAGGATGAGCACATGCCTCCAGCTGAGATCCAGAAAATATAAACTAGGTTATTAGATTTTCCCTCCAAATGCGTTTGCAACAAGGCAGAAACATATAGTTAATGCAAGGTGGGGACAACTTCGAAAAACAAGTAGCACATAAAAATGAAACAGTATTTAACAGTTCTCAAAACCCAAAACTGATCGATTCCATCCAAGGTGTTAAGTATAATATTCTTACAGCGCTGCAACGTAGATTTGGCGAGTATTGCAGTAGCCTTGATACAAGATCCACTGCTTCTTGGGGCATTCGCTTGTGAAATATCTGCAGATTGAAAAATTAATAAGACTTTATGCCAATAATATATGAGGTAAGCAGATCTTGATAAAACTAAGAACATACCTTGTGCCATGGATGAGCTTTAATCTGAGGGAACTTAAATTCAGTGTAATTGGGATTCATGCACTTAATTTCTTCTCTAGTTGGTGTTCCCAGAACCTAATTTTAGACGACCAAACAAGGAGTGAGAGTGAGAAATTTGCCAAACATATAAACAAGATTAACTTGAACACAAAAAACTACTACATAATATACCTTAATGATTTCCACCAGCTGATCAACTCCGCTTTCCCCAGGAAACAGTGGCTGCAAAAGCAGAAAAAGAAAAGGGCAAAACCCAGATGACATCAGAAGTTGACATGACTACACACACCTTAAATGGTAGATACTAAAAAGATAATTCATAGATAAAATTAACAGTTGATAATATCAAATGCTCAACAATCTTACGCTCTGCAATACGCAACCAGAGGAGAGTGCAATTTCAAAGTTCTATTTAGGAGGATGAATTAAAAGGGTTATACATTATCAGTAATGCAATATGTAGACCAAACTGAAAGTCCACCAAATGGCACTATAATGGAAGATGGAAATTTTGGCATAAACAATCTGCCACAGATATTCAGTCAAACTCATTACAAAAAGGCCAAAATGAATGGATGAGATAGACCCACCTGACCAAGAAGTAGCTCAGCCAAGACACAACCAACAGACCACATATCAATTGCATTTGTGTATGCTGTAGCCCCAAATATAAGCTCTGGTGCCCTATAATATCGTGAGCAAATATATGATATGTTGGGTTCACCTGGCACCTAAACATAAGATGTTAAATTGCCCTTAGTTTTACATAAATGAACTATTTTTTAACTCCAACTGGTAAAAACAAAACAACCAAACAACATACCAACATCTTTGCACTCCCAAAATCACATATCTTTAGCTGATGAGTATGGGGATTGACCTGCAAAATATTTTAAAACTTCAAGAACGATGTTTTGTAAACATATAAGCATCAAACTTCAGGTAGGCAAGTTATTGCTGCTACAAGACTACAGGAATCACGAAATCTTTTTCTCAGCCTAATAGTATCCAGGGGCCCAGAAAACACATAAACTAGCCAGTTGATGCCTATTTTTCCTTTTTCACTTTACCAATGGCAAATGTTTTCCTTTATTAAACTGAAAATTTTTGAAACACAATAATCCATTACAAGTGGTAATCTTCCTCACAACAAGGTGCATAGTAGCCAATAAAACCTTCCATGTTGAGCAATAAGTAAAAACTTGTGCAAGGATCAAAGTTTCAAGTTATCTAAATGACGACAGAAAGACAACAAGTAAACCTTACCAGTAAATTCTGTGGCTTAATATCACGGTGACAAACACCAACTACATGATGCAAGTAATTTAGACCTCGACAAATCTACAGAGAAAAAAGAGCAGATTGTTTATTTCCCACAAAAAAACTATAACCAACTTAGCTAAATCACCTCCACAATTCATATCATAAAGATTTGAAAACCCATCAACAAACAGACAAACATACGTATTTTACAAATTTTACCTGGTATGTATAAAGTTGCACATATATAAAAGGCATGTTTTGGTGGTTCATCTTGTTGTACTGCCTAGATACTCGGTGGACTGTCTCAGGTATATACTCCAGCACAAGGTTAAGATATAATTCCTCCTTTTCAGTAGTTGAAAAGAAACAGTGCTTCAGCTCAACAACATTAGGATGGTTAAGTAAGCGCATGATCTGAAGTTCTCTATTCTTGTATCTCCTGTCCTGCAGCACCTTCTTTATTGCAACTGCTTCGCCAGATTCCAAGCACTTAGCCTACAGCATATACAGGAAAATGTGAAATGAAAAGGAGAAGAGAAAGGCATCATTATCTGTCTTGACGTAAAACAATAAATAGATCTGAATGCTTTTTACACGCTGATTATTCCACATACCTGATAGACAACACCAAAAGAACCAGTTCCGACCACTCGCTCTGCCATGAATGAGATTGTCTGGGACAAAAGAAATAACAAAATTGTTAGCAATATTGTCCCCAAAAACCAATATACATAAATCAAAACATAGCACAAACTGCCTAAGGGCCAAAGTAAATGTGGTGACAATGACATGGACTTAAGAATCATAACCTTCGGTCTTGGGACATTCTCACCTATTCTTGGATCAGAATGATAAATGACAATGCATGATATGTTAACAAACAATCCAACGTAAAACCTCAAGCTTCTTGACATGGGCCCAAGAATAAGCTTTATACCTCTAACATATCACCTCATGCGAAAACCTTAAGATGATGACTACTAGGATTTGAGCTCCAGCCATTTTGTTCAAAGAGACTTTGTTACCACACCAAACGGAGCATTTAACCTAAAAGCTGAAGCTTGTAACTAAGGACCTAAGAATGGTTTTATAAATCTAGTCTGACTACAGACAGATACAAACACAAGTTTACAGTATAAATATGTTCAAGTGAGCAATAAGCTATGTAAAGGAATCAAGACATTTAAATAAACAAAAATCTGAAAAGCAAAGTATCTGCTTACATCGATCAATCTTTAGCATGCGAAGTTTGAAAAAGGAAAACATGCACAGTAAAAGAATAGCAACTTAAGAACTACACAAGGAAAAACAAGTTATGAAACAGCACTCAAGAACAGTAGTTAAACAGAATAACTAACTGACCTGTTTCGGTTTTCCATTTCGACCACCCACTGTAGTTGCAATTATCTGACCTGTTTCAGTTCCATTACCACTCACAATGGCAGCCTCCATATCCTTCATAGTGCAATCAGACAGAAAATGGCTATTAAATAACAAATATCAATTGAGACTATCTGGACAAATCATTATTGCCACAATAAACAGACATAGTAAAGAATCCATTACATAATCTCTTCATTCTTGCTAATGTTGAGTAGTTATTACAGTGTACTAAAAAAGATTACCTTTTCATCATGGTTGGCGTTTTTTTCATCCCTGATCTTCATTTCACGCATTTCTTTGGGAAGCTGATCATAACCTGATTTTTCTGTTCTGGTCATCGAAGTTGCGTCTGATGTGCTTGCAGCATTTTCCAGTGATGTAGAAGCCATATGCTGCTCCATACCCGTGGCACTTCTCTCATCTTGAATTAATTCTCCATCGATCTTGTGATCTGTATCTTGATCAACCTTCACTCTCTTGGTCAAGGAGTCCCCACCCTAAAGGGGAAAAAGAAAAAGAATCACATTTATTATTATGCAGTCAATCACACATTTTTACACCATGACAGAATCCAAGAATAAAATGCTACATAAATAAGTATGGACATCTAGCCCATGCCAAATTTGTAGGCTCAGGCCTATTTGCAATTTGATTATTAGAACAAGAATATGAAATTATTACTTTGAATTTTCCCTCAATGTTAGACCAATAATAATGGATCAAAAGCTGCGTTATACGCTGATTCCAAAAACCCATAATGACATTGATGCAATTCAGGTTGGTTCACAATCCCTTCAATAAGCAGTTAAGAGCCATAAATGATTTATAAGATTACATGTGATTCTGCTTTAGCACTTAGAAAATACAGCTGATCTATAAGATTAAATGTGATTCTCTTTTGACATTTGATAGTTGACACTCCTCTTAATTGCAAATCAATCATAAGATTTCATAGTCAACATCACATAATGACAGAACACCTTAAATGGATGAGTTATCCAGCACTTTTCTCCATACTGAAGCTAGCATCACATACAAACACGCACACGCCAGATACTCTCACCTTCAACCTTATTTATAATAATAATAATAATAATAATAATAACAAAGATACATATTAACCATTCTTAGGAAAGAACCAATAATTGAGATTTGACCCATCAACCACTGCAACAACAATACTCTTCAGACTAGCCAACCACTAATCTATATTTCCATATCAATTACCAAGTAAAATAATAATCAAAAAGAGATATTACATCATTTTTAGAAAACTACAAGCAAAATAAAACCAATGTAAATAGTGCTCAATATAAGCACACGTTACACCTGAGATACAACGTCACATACCAAAATTGCTGAGCCAACAATAAAAATACCTTAAAGGCCGAAAGAAACACAAAACAGATATTTTGAAAAAGCCAAAGGAAAAATAAAACCCGGCAATGAAGACTGAATAGAGAGGCTAATTCCAGGAACAATAATTTCGTTTTCACCTCTAAATAGCCTTTCAAATTATAATACTGTGAAAATATGCGCGAGTTATGCTTATTGCCTACCACATGAAGGCACAAATTCAGAAAACCGATGAATCGAAATCTGAATCACCGATCCATCAAACCTCAGTAAAAATTGCCCAAAAACAACTAATATATCTTTTACAAATCTGAATATAACAAATGCAAATGTACAAACCCAATATAGATTCCTGATCATGAACCCATCAGCGCCAAAAATATATAAATGGAGCGGGAAAAAATAACACCTTTGCTCAACCGCGATTAGCTAATTATAAATTCATATTACATAACCTCCCATTATCCTTCACCTTAGCAAACAGACATTTAGGATAAAATTAAAATGCAAGGAAAAAGATTTGAACTTACAGGATCAGAGGATATAGATGTCCGACCAGAAGCAATGCTCTTTAATCGACGCATCACATTCATGGTTTCTGTCACGGCCGAAACCAAACCCTAATCTCTCTTTCAATCCCCAAAACTGACCAGACAAAAAAAATTAAAAAAGATAAAGTAAAACTCAAAAAGTCCCCCAAAAAAACAATCACTTCAGGCAGAGAGGAGAGATACTCAACCTTCTCTCTCCTCCGCTTCCAACAGAGTGAGAGAGAAGGATTTTTGAGATAAAAAAATTACAGAAAAAAATAACCAAACACGAAACTCGCAACAAAATCCCTCGGTTTTATGTTTCCTCTCTCTCTCTCTCTCTCTCTCTCTCAAATTGTTCTCCCTCTGCAAAAAATTCTCTTTCCACTGTTGAGCTCCATGTGTCTTTTTTTTTTTTTTCCTGGTTTTGATTTTTCCGTGGTCAAAGCTCAACCAAAGGCCGAAAGCCAATCATTCCAAGCTTCAATTTTTTTTGTACTTCAGTCAAAGGAAGATTTCTGACCGTCGATTGGTTATCATAGTGATCCAGCGGTCGAATATTGAGATTATTTTAGCAATGCAGCTCGCGTGGTTGTGTAATGTTACACAATACCCCTGTGCTGTTTAGAGTAATTACAGGAGAGGGATTTTGAGACAAAGATCGATGCGAGCGGAATATTCGGATGCTCTGACTGGTCCTTGACGGTTCTTTTTGCGGTCGGATTCAGCTCTAATTTCGGTTCAGAAGCTTGTGAACCGCTCTCCAGACCAGGCTAACAAACATTTGTTATTGTTGGGCCTAATCAAAGTTATTATAATGGGCTTGGACTCTACTTCAATTTGGAGACGAGTGATAGGCCTATCAGTTAGGCCCAATGTTTGCTTGATTTATATTTGTTCTTTTCCAATCCCAAATTTATTTTGCTAACCGGCCCAACCCATATGTAGCTTTCCGCATAAATGATAGAAGTTCAAGTTTTTTAAGTTCGACTTGACGCTAACTTGCGTGCTGTGCCATTGCCAGCTTTCGGAGTCGCCCTCGTCTTGCAACTCTACTCCCGCCTGCTCGATTTTTGGAAGACTTATTCCAAAAGCTTTCTCTATTCGGTAACTCTTCTTGGCTCCCACTCGTCCGATTCCGAAACTAGAACACCGTTGGTATCCGTAGCTATGAAGTTATAGGCCTACAACGAATTAGCAAAGTAGCGTTACAATGTTCTAATTGTCCTTTATAATGACCAATGCTAAATTGGATTACCTTTTTGACGAGAAGCCTCCATCCACTCGTGTAGGGTGGGAACTTTTAGGTTTTAGTCCGATACAAATCCTCTTAGCGTTGGCAGTTTGGCACTTGCTAAATATCTTACTTGATATAACAGTGTTAAATTTAAGTGGCAAGCTTGTACTTGTTTGCACATTCAAACCGTGTTTATTGACATTGAATATGAAAAGTGCAAAATTCTGATTATTATTATTATTATTATTATTATTATTATTTATATAATTGGTGTAAAATTCACTTGTATGTGACTTGTTGTTTTAGGTGCAACATGAGGAAGAAGGTTGATGATCGCATAAGGACTTTGATTGAAAATGGAGTAAAAGCTAGGCATCGTTCTATGTTTGTCATTGTTGGCGACAAGTCTCGTGATCAGGTCCAATTTGATGCTTTCTATTTGCTTTGGATTTTCTATCTACCTTTTTTTTAATATATATATATATATATATATATGTTTACTGTCTTCAAACTTAATTGTTTTGTGGCAGATAGTGAATCTCCACTACATGTTGAGTAAGGCAGTCACCAAAACCAGACCAACTGTTTTGTGGTGTTACAAGGAAAAACTAGAACTTAGCAGGTATATTTTTTTTTCCCTCTTTTGTTTTGTTTTCATCATCATTCATCACACTTATCCGAATCAAAAGAATGATATTTTCATAGTAAAAAAAGAAAAATATTGATGTAATGAGTTGGGAAAATTTTGGTAATCACTTCAGCTTTTGGAAAGAAATCAAATATTTGAGCCCTGTGAAGTCTTTAATTATATATGGTGTATCTTAAATTAGGTTGATATTCTGAAAGCAAAAACTGGTTATAGCTGATGAAATTCACACCATCCTTGAATGTAAAATTCGTCTAATTAAAATTTTGTTTTGCTTAAGATCGTAAGTGTTTCTTAGAACTATCAAGAAGAAGTGGAATTTTCACATGTTGGTTTGATTATGATGATTGTATGATTCAGCCACAAGAGGAAACGTGCAAAGCAGATTAAGAAGCTAATGCAAAGAGGACTTCTGGATCCTGAAAAGGCCGATCCATTTTCTTTGTTCGTTGAAAGTGGAGCAGTTTCTTATTGCTTATACAAGGATTCAGAAAGAATACTTGGGAATACATATGGCATGTGTATTTTACAGGTTTAGTTTCATTAAGTTCACAAAATTTGTCATTGTTATCTTTCTTTGTCAAGTTATTCTCATTCTTTTATCTGCTTGCCCTTATCCAGGATTTTGAAGCTTTGACACCAAACATTCTTGCAAGAACTGTTGAAACTGTGGAAGGTGGTGGTTTGGTGGTTTTGCTTCTTCATACGCTCACTTCGCTTACCAGTCTCTGCACAATGGTCATGGTTCGTCTGTTTGTTCCCACTCTTGTTTGTCTCTTTATGCTAATTATCAAATTATGTTCAGCAGTTTCAAGGATTCTCTCCATTTGAATAAAATGACATCATCAGTTGCTACTCTATCATTTTGACCATTTAAGTACAAATTTTGAAATCATTAGAATTGGAAAACTAACTCGGGGCTTCAAGTGAATGAAAATAATGGGGTTGCTTATAATTAAACATATGCGAATTTCGGGCGCTTCATAGTTTTGTACATAATTAGCTGATTTGTAATTTAGAAAATAAGAACCAGGTGATTAATTACCAAAGTAATAAGAAAGCAGGATTTGCATTAGTTTGGTCAGAGCCAGATAAAACATCTCACTTCTGATCCCTTCTCCATTTCTTTGATTTGTATATATATAAGTCTTTGTACATAAGTTAGCTGATTTGTAATTTTAGAAAAATAAAACCAGGCTGATTAATTAACCAAGTAAAGAAAGCAGGATTTGCATTAGTTTGGTCCAGACGCCAGATAAAACATCTCAATCCTGATCCCTTCTCCATCTGTCTTTGATTTGTAATATATATATCTATATATATCTATATATCACTGAAGAGAGAGAGAAGGTATTTTGAGAGAGAGAATAGAGAGAGAGAGAGAGAGAGAGAGAGAGAGAGTCATATTCTGTATATTTATATATCTGTCTATGAACATATAATGAATTTTGTTTCACGCTCTGCTCAGGATGTTCATGAAAGGTTTAGAACAGAGTCACATTCTGAAATAGTTTCTCGGTTCAATGAACGATTTCTTCTGTCTCTTGCATCATGCAAAGCATGCTTGGTCATGGACGATGAGCTTAACGTTTTGCCAATTTCATCACATGTGAAGTCCATCATCAGGCCATCTGCACCTGAGGTAATCCCTTTCCATTTTTTTATGAAGGAATAAAACTTTATTTATTTTTCTCGTCTTCAAAAATATTTGAGAATTTTTGTTGTTAAGAAAAGAGGTTTTTTTATGTGCTTGCAAGAGATCAACAACCATGGATATTGCTCCTAATTTCTATCTGGTGATAATTATGAATTCACTGGAGCGAAATGAAACTTTTAATATAAATTCAAGTGTTTGACACTTCATAGCCCAAGTTTTTTTGAGCCCTTTTAATTCCTTCGAAAGGATTATGATTCCATGGGTAAAGAAGAAGAATTAAGAAATTTGAAGGAACAACTTCATGATGTTTTACCTGCTGGGCCTTTACTTCGGATATGTACAACATTGGATCAGGTTGGTCTGGTACCTTTTAGTCCTCAAAATATAAGCTCATGCCGGTATTATTGTTGAGTATTACTGTACTATGTTTGTATTTGGATTTATTTAGGGAAAATCTGTTTCAACCTTCCTTGATGCCATTTTGGATAAAGCATTTCAAAGCACTATTGCACTGACATCTTCTCGTGGACGGGGTAAATCTGCATCTTTGGGTTTGGCAATTGCAGGAGCTATAGCTGCAGGGTAGGGCAGCTTCTTTACTTCAGTTTGCACTAATATCCAAAATACTGTACTTTTTAATTTTTCTAAAGGACCATCATGTATGCAGGTACTCACGTATTTTTGTCACTGCTCCTTCCCCTGAAAACTTGAAATCAGTTTTTGATTTCATTTGTAGGGGACTACGTGCCTTGAATTACGAGGTCTGTACTTGTCGCTGTTGACTGTCCTTGGCCTATACAGTCATTTCTGTTTTTTCCTTTTGGTAGTCATTTCTGTATTAATTTTTCCAGCTCACGTTAGCTTGCGGAATATGATTTCCATCGGCAATTTGATCACTTTTCAGGAACATTTGCATTACGATCTGGTCAGAAGCACAAATCCTGAGCTCCGAAAGACAGTTACACAAATAAATGTTTTCAAAGAACATAAACAAATAGTTCAGGTGTGTTAATTTTCTCTCATCTTCAGAAGAATTTGGAATAACCAGTTAAAAGCTGAGACCATGAATCGCGCTCTTTCCACTGCCTATAATCTCTTCTTTTTTTTTAAAAAAAAAAAAAATGACTGGGGATGGGGGATTGAGTGCTTGACCATGGTTTATTATTTATGCCATGACTTTATATCAACCAGTTTGCTCTTTGAACTTCAACCGAACCATTAATACTTATCATTGATATTTTGTTCCATTGGTAAAGTTAAAGCAAGATATGTTAACGTAATATGCAGCGTAATTTGAGTTTTTCTGTGCAATTGTTTTAAATTTGCATTTTTAACAGTATATCCAGCCTCATGAAAATGTAAAACTCTGCCAAGCCGAACTTCTAGTTATTGATGAAGCAGCAGCTGTTCCGTTGCCTGTTGTCAAGTCATTGCTTGGGCAATATCTGGTTTTTATATCTTCTACAGTGAATGGGTATGATGTACACTTGTCACTCTTTTCTCCTAGTTCATAAGGCTGTATCAATCTACAAGCAAGCATTAATGTTCTGGAGATTTTCCAGGGAAAATACGCACATACACACACAACACGTATAAATTAATATTTGTAAAAGACGGCATGTATTTGTTTCAGATATGAAGGCACAGGTCGCTCTTTGTCATTGAAACTTTTCAGTCTTTTAGAAAAGCAAAGTCAGATTCCTGCTTGCAGTGCTAGTTCCAGTTCATTTGGTAAAATCTAGCACCCATTTGATTTTTCTATCAAATTGCGCTTCAGGTTCCTGGACCCTTTGCGTCTTAGCGCACCTTGGGCCTTCAACTACACTGGTGAGATATTACATCAAACAACTTATTAATTGCAGGTAACCTTTTCCAGAAGATAGAATTAAGGGAGCCCATCCGATATGCTTCGGGAGATCCCATAGAGTCTTGGCTTAACAATTTACTTTGCTTGGATGCTGTGAATTGCATACCACCGATTACGAGGTTTTCTTAATTTTGTTGAAAGTTTGAAGTGTTGAATGCCCATTCATCCTTCCTCTCTTCTTTTCCCCTCTGTTATTGTTGTCAATGTTTTTTTTTTTTTTTTTTTTTTTTTTTTTTTTTTTTTTTTTTTTTTTTTTTTTTTTTTTTTTTTTTTTTTTTTTTCTGTTAAACTGCTAGGTTACCGCATCCTACAGAATGCAATTTGTATTATGTAAATCGAGACACTTTGTTCTCCTTCCACAAAGAAAGTGAAATATTTCTGCAGGTATTTGGAAATCTAGAAGGCTTTGTTCATTTTTTTAGTGAGGCTTCCTAATTTCCTTCTAACTCTAGTTATGCGTTTCTCTTTTCTAATTTTTTTAACAGCAAATGGTGGCTCTTTATGTTTCTTCGCACTATAGAAACTCTCCTAATGATCTGCAATTAATGGCTGATGCTCCAGCTCATCATCTATTTGTGCTTCTTGGTATGTTTTTTAAGTCCAAAGCATTGAGTTGCGTTTTCCACCTATGTGGATGTTCATTGTAGCCACTATTTGCAGGACCTGCTAATGAGGCAAAAAACATTCTGCCAGATATTTTGTGTGTTATCCAAGTTAGTATCAATAAATGTCCTTTTCTTGTTTACTCTGTCATTATCTCATGCATTTATCTTCTCCCTCTTTCTGAATTATAGTCTTCATTCATGCACCACTGATTAAACTTTTCCTTTCTTGATTTGCCTTCCAGTTATTTCTAATTATTTTCCTTCGAGTACGTGAAACTATGAACATGAATGCGTTTTCCATTTTTTTTTTCAAAGGTGTGCCTTGAAGGAGAGATTTCACGCAAATCTGCACTACAGAGCTTGCAAATGGGACACCTTCCCTCAGGTGATCAAATTCCATGGAAGTTCTGTGAAGAGTTTGAGAATACAGATTTTCCAAACCTATCAGGTGTTCGCATTGTCAGAATAGCAGTTCACCCCAGCGCTCTAGGGGTATTCTTCAGATATCCCATCTTTTTTCCTTGGTAATAGCAATCCTTCTAATCCTTATGCCCATTTGATTGGTTTGCAGCATGGATATGGTTCAGCTGCCGTGGATCTTCTAACAAGGTGAGCTTCAATTCATTCTACTCTTTTGTTGAGGAAAAAAAGTAACAGAAAAATATATCTAATTGTTTTTACTCTTGGGGTTTGTCTAATTTATTTGCATATGATAATGTGGAAATTTTATCCTGCTTTTACGGAAAGGAATCTAATACCCAGCATATTCTGCCTTTCCTGCTTTGCTTCTGTGTTCTTTGTAAATTCCACTGTTGCTGTATGAAAGGGATAACTGCTCTTTTGGAAACCTTTTCTTTTGAAGGATAGTTAAAACAAAGCAATTCTCTTGGAACAAAAAAAAATCTAGTTAATCTAGTTTTAAACTATATTACTACTACTTAGTGGCCGACTCTTCTTTGAAATCAATAACTTACTTTGAATAATGTAAAATGCTCTCATGAGTATCTTTTCGTTCTTATCACTAGTATAAAATAGTAAGATTCCAAATCTTTTTGAATGCATCTGTGATCTACTAAAAGTACCCTTTTCACAATTTTAAGGGTTGATATGCACAAATGTTAATAAATTGAAAAACAAAAGGCAACAAGTAGGGCCACAAGAATGAGGAGTGAAGTATATACCTTGTGTAATTGAACTTTGTGAGCCTGAAAGTTGTGTGATAGCTCACGATACAAGATTCTCTAATAGATATCTTAGATTCACGAGGACTGCATCCCAAATGGCCAAATCAAAAGCCCATGCCAGCTTTCCTATGGCCTATGACCATATATTATTCCTTAATACTGTTAGCAGTTCATATAGTGTCCTCAACTTCTGTACCAACATGGTTACTTTGGAATTTGTCTAGGACGAATAGTGAGGCAGAGAAATGGTTGGTCTCAGCCATGGATATGATTAGAGAACCAAAATACAATCATCTTATTTAGCTGTTCATTTAAGTTTTTATTCAGTCATTCTTGTAACAAGAAATGATCAACTTCAGGTATTACGAGGGAAAGTTGACTTCTACTGGGGAGATAATTGTTGAGGAGAATGTGGTGAGGTTTCATGACAGCGTCATTCAAGCTGCAAAGGAGGTTTGGCTGTTTACTATAGTTGGTTTTTGTGTTTTTGTTGGTTTAGCATATGGAAAGGATGTAGTTCATAATAATAATAATAATAGTAATAAGTTCAACAAAAAAGAAAGAATATTATTATTATTTTCCCCTCTCAAATAATAAATAATAATAATGATAATAAGTTAAAAAAAAAAGAAAAAGAAACTTATTATTTTCCCCTTTCCTTTCACATACAAAGCCAAAAATTTTCATAGTGATGATGCATATTCCTTTTTCCCTCCTTTTCACCTTTTAATTATTCATTATCTTGGGTGATGAGTGAGATATGGGTTGGGGGAAGGAGTTGGGTTTGGTATCTTATTATCTGCAGAAATAATGCTAATGATTGTAATTGCAGGTCTCCTTGTCAGAAGAAACCATTGCTCCTAGGAAAAACCTTCCACCTTTGCTGACACATCCTCGTGAAAGACAGCCTGAGAAAATTAATTACGTTGGTGTTTCTTTTGGGCTTAACAAGGATCTTTTTCGATTCTGGAAGAAACATAAATTTACACCTTTTTACATATGTGATAAACCAGTTAAGATTTTGTGCAATTTTAAGAATTTTCTCGGTTTCTTCATTTCATCAAATATACAGATGCTTCATTTGATGAATTTTATCTTTTGATGCATCAGAATGACATAACTGGTGAGCATAGTTGCATGGTATTGAAGCCACTGGAGACTGATGACATTGAACATGATGGTTTGGGTCCCCTAAACTTTCTTACTCCCTTCTATCAGTGTGAGCGACTTTATCAGAGATTTCTTGGCTAGCAAATTTCATTCTTTCAATTTTTTTATATCGTATAAATCATCACCTTTCACAGGTTTCAAGAGAAAGTTTGTGAAACGCTTTCCTTTGTGCTTCAAGGAGTTAGATTATAAGCTTGCCATGAGGTAAACTTGTACACACAGAATTTTGTTAGGAACAAACCGAGGAAGTTTGTCCATATGACTATGACTAATTCCCTCTTATGACTAATTCCCTCTTATGACTAATTCCCTCATTTCTTTGTAGCATCTTGGATCCAAAGATCAACTTCTCAGAAAATGAGGCTTCATCATGTTCAGAAAAGGAATCCTCTGTTTTGGTAAAATTGATTTGCTCTCCGGATGAATTAAAATTGCTGGAGTGTTATGCTAATAACCGTAAGGATTTTGGGAAGGTGAGGTGCTTGACTGGCTGCTATCAGATACTACGTGCATCAATAGGCTAAACCATCCATTTCCAGCTGCTTTGTTATTTTTCACTTATCATTTGCAGTGTTAGTGAGTATCAGCATAAAGTCCGAGTGGCTAATATCACCTGTCCTTAGGATATATGACTTGGTAGACTATATAAATGGGCAATGCATATATACGTTTATTTTTCTTCTGTGGCAGGGATGTGTTTGGGGATTAAATTGTTAATGGAAATGAATGTTCTTTTTAATGTGATTCAGGTCAAGCACCTCGTACCACTCTTCGCTTATTACTACTTTGAAGAGAAGATCCCAATTACACTGTCATATCTCCAAGCATCTCTGTTGTTATGCATGGGCTTGCAGCTTCATGATGTAACTTACATTGAGGTTTGAAACATTTAATAAGGAATTGTGCGCTTTTCCTCCTTTTCTACAGAACAGTTTTACTGATTCTTCAAAGTTCATTTCTTATGCCTAATATTTTTACCTGACTTCTGCCATGTGCATGTGTGTGTGCGGGGGGTGTTTGGTTGGGAATCAGGGAAAATTGAAGCTAGAAAGGCAGCAAATCCTGCATCTCTTCCGCAAGGTTATGGTGAAATTTTACAACTACTTATATGGTGTTTTAACCAAGGAATTGGATGCAAGTTTCTCTCAAGAAAGGAAGGTAAGTTGGATGCATCTTACTAATGTCTTTCAAAATAGCACCGAGTTTCAAACGCACTCCTCTTCTTCTACTTCTCCTTCTCCTCCTCTTTTTTTTTTTTTTAAAAAAGAAGAGCATGCATTTCTAACAGCTCGTGACATTGATCTGTGTGGAATTAGGTTTCGTTGGAGCCTCACAGTGTGTCAGTTGATGAAGATCTAAATGATGGTGCAAGGCTTGTGACGGTGAGTGTTTCAACTGTCCTCGGATAAATTTACCTACCACGTCCACTGGACACAAGTTAATTTTTATGATGAATGCAGGAGAAGACAAGAACGGATTTGGATCAGCTGAATCCGGATTTACTGCAGTAATATTCCATTAACAATAGAGACACTGAATTTACACAAGCTCTTCAAAAATGTAGTAAAATATCTGCTATTGGTCTTCTTAGTGTGAAGTCCAACAGAGACGCATCAGAGAAACGTAAAAGGGCTGAAAGAATTATTAGAAGTCAAAAGAGAAAGAATGCAAGTCTTTAAGCTATTATAGATTTTTTTTTTTTTTAAAGATTATTGGGAGATTAAACAGGATATATTTATAAATGCTTATGATACGATTAATGCCCATATGAAAACTTAACACTTAGTTCGAATTCTCTTATTTGTATGTGAGGAAAATAACTATTTTTCCTTATTTTAAAAATTACAAATTAAAATTTTTATTTTTATTCTTATATATTTTGAGAACTATAATATGAATAGGTATTATTGTAATTATCTATGAATAGAACATGTCTCATTTTTCTTTCTAATATAGAGAGATTTAATTTTTATAAGCCAAGAGGAATTTTGTGCACCTTTTTTTCATTTAATTTTTTTTTTCTTTATTCTCAAACAAAGTAAAATGACTTTTCTCCAATATTTTCCTCACCTTTTTTTTTTCCTCCCATATTTTCCTCCTATCCAAACATAATATAATAGAAACCTAAACTGATGAATATGTAAGTTGAATTTCAAAGACAGAATACACGTGAATTCTGTAGTACATGCATGGAAGAAAAGGCGAACTTCCTTTCGCACTCATCAAGAGATTTGTTGAGAAATTGAGTGCCCCACCGTCCACATGCGGTGTTTGATTCTGTCACTCTGCTTTCCCAATGCAATCTTCGAGGCACCCGCTTTAGCCTCAAATTAAATTTCATATTCATCATAGTTAAACCTTAAACTCTGTGAACGTGGACCCAAGTATATTGGGCCTACATCCTCTAAGCAGGCTTCTTTCTGGGGGCCCAAATCTCTTTATTTTCATTAAAGAATCAATAGTAGTAGCAAACGAAAAGAAAGGGAGAGTTTGCAATGGAAATTTTTGGGAAAGATAATCCACCAAAGCCCCAACTATCAAAGATATGAAATCTTGGTCAAATTGAAATGATTCATCTTCTCTAAATATGAAATCAAAGTTGAAATGCCCCTTGAAAAGTTAATTTCAATGAAATTTCTTTATATAGGTCATATCGGAACGGCCTACCACCTTCAAAAAAAATATCTCGAGCATCATTTCCAAATATGCATTGGAAACCATTTTCACCTGCAGTCTGAAGAAACTTGAGTGACTGGTTTTTCTTTTTCCAATTAACATCACAAAACGTCACTGATTCTGTTTCCATGCAATTTAGTTGGGTTTTTTTTTTTTTTTTTTTTTTTGAAATTTTTGGGAAAGTTAGATAAGCCGATTTCCCAATAAGGACCAACTAATCCAAATTAGATTATACGAAATCTTGTGTGCAAATGGAGATTAATGATATCATTCTCTCTACTCTATATAATATGAAATTGCAAGATTATGATTAATTGAGCCCCTTGGAACAGTTAAATTTCTTACATGTAAATATCTTTTCCTTTTATAATAATGGGTAAGAATCCCTGCCGCGACCCTACCACCTTAAAAAAATATAGCTCGTTACATCATTATCCAAATATGCATTGGCAGACCATTAGTTTCACCACTGCAGTGCTATGAAGAAAACGTTGAGTGACTTTGGAGATTTTTCTTTTTTTCCAATTTTAAACAAGACAAAAGACGTCAGTGATTTCTGGATCTTTCCATGTCATAAAGGTTGGTGTTTGAAAATTTTTTTTTATTTTTTTCTTTTTCGATATGCTGAATATTAATATGCCCGTCTGTTATATTTATTTACATAATGGTATCTAATACATATATACTATAGTGTGGTTTGCAATAATCAGTTAATTGTATAAAAATGTTTACACTTAACAGTCTTAAGCTATGAGCTATTTTAAGATGGATATCTTACTTATTAATTGCTTTATCACGAAGAGTAAGTTGGTTGTTCTTTATTCCTAATCTCTATTTGTTTTTTTTTTTTTTTTTTTTTTGAAGAGAATAAATATGCATGTCTTATTATTCATTGTACTATATATATGTGGGTCTGAATATCATTATTGTATAAAATGTTTACACTTAGCTTAGCTATGGCAATTAATGGTCCTACTTATTAATTGCTCCGAACCGAAGTGGTGGCATTTCTTCTTCCATTCTCTCCTTCTGCTTCTTTAGTTAATTAATTGCCTCACCTACCTAACAATCTCTTTCTTCTTTCTGCTATATATCATCTCCATTGAAATGAAGGGCAATAAATGTTTGATCCAGTTTCAACTTTCAGCAGGAAGAAAAGCACTTTTCTGCTTTTTCAACTCATACCCTTTTCTTGATGCAGATAGCTAGATTCAGTTTTACACCTGATCGTCATCATTACCATATATAAATGTACGTGTGTGTATTAATTATAACTTTTTTAAAAAAATGCTCAAACCAAACATGGGTACTGTTATCTAACTCATCACCAAATATTGGCAATGGCAATTTGGCTTTCTTGAAAACTAGCTTCTTCCAAATTGCAATTAAGTGAACTAACTAAGAACGTAGACAAGTGCTAATTATTGCACTCTGCTGTTCTGTACAATCATATATTTCACAGTTTCTTTCATAACTCAAAACTAAACAAACTTTATAATTACTAATCCTATCTAAATGAAGAACAGATTATCCGTGCTGAATTACAATTCTCAGAGGAAAAAAAAAAAAAAACAATTGTCCCTTATAATTAGGTATTAAGAGTGATTAATCAATAATCAAAAGGAATGCGATTGTTAGGCAGGATATGCATGTACTTGATGTGTTACATAAAGATTGATGAATGACATTCGACTTGGACAAGTTTAGGGACCCAAATTAGGTAGAACTAATTTTGGTCTAAATACGGAAAGTTATGCGATGGATATAATCGATCTATATATATATATATTCTTTGCCCTAAAATATAAGTCGTTTTAAATACTTCAAAGGGTAATAAATAATATTTTTTTTAGAATTACTCTTGGTTTTGAAATAAAGAGTACTTTGATCAAATTACCTTTGATTTTATTATAACTTAAGAGAATTAATTATTTTCTTAATACCCATGTAACAATCTTAATGGCTTATATTTTGGTTTGTTTAAGAAAAAACGTATTACTAAATATGATTCACGAGGAAACATAGAATTTCAATTTTGTAGTGAACGTTGATCAAGGTTTTCGTGTGATGCACGTGAGTAATATTAAGCAGCACAAGTAATTGGATTGCTTCTTGAACCCTATGAATTAATTAAACCCTAATCATAAAATCTTTTACTCTGCGAAAAAAAAAAAAAAAGGGATTGGTTCTCGAACCCTATGAATTAATTAAACTCAGCTTAACCCATAGCTTACTGGGTCTAAAGTGTGTATTAAGGATTTAATTAAATGTAGTAATTGATTTGAAGGGTGGGTATTATTGTAAAAATCAGTAGCATGCAATATTGAAAATTATTTGAATAGTTTTAATGGGCCAGCATTGTATTTATTTGTGGTTTGATTGTTGATGAAAGCTTTGGTCTAGCTAAATGGAGAAAGTTATTGATCTTTGATTTTTATTAATTGTATTTTTCGTCAAGTCAATATCTGGGTCCCCATAAAAGTTGATTATTCTAGGAAAAAGGCCTTCCTTTGGCATTTTTTTAACTTGTGAACCTGCAAAATCACATCAACCTACCAAAACAAACCTTTCCTAATTCAAGCAGTATAGCTTTCAATTTTATTTTGTCAAAGTGAACATTAAATAACTTAAAAGAGGGTACTTTGACAAAATTTATTTTTTCACGGACCTCGTTCAATACACGCTGTACACATCTAAATATTTTTTCATTTTTCAGAAAATTTTCCAATTATTTGAAAGGTAAATTTAGTATAATGGATATATACAAAATGGGTTTTTGGATTAATGGAAAATGTAAAGAAGACAAAAAAGATAGGGAGAAGAGCAAAAAATTGTTGCAGACATAGAAGTCCATACCTTGAAGTGGGGCAGGAATAATAATGGAATGCAAGAAGAGAAAAGGATTAATATTTAGGACGTAATCAAAGTGTAAGGTGGAACCCACCCACATGCAGGTTATGGGTAGAGGAAGCTGTAGAAAGGATCTGTCGCAGGAGAGGACTTTTTGGAACTAAGACGAAGAAGAGAAGAGAAAGACAGTCCCGAAAGGGTTTCCTTTCCTTTCCTTTCCTTTTAGTTTAGGGGCGAAGGGGACCATTCCCTCTTGCGGATAGCCTTTCCTTGTCTTGACTTTTATTGCCTTCCTCTATACCTACTCGTATTATATTCACACCATCTCTTTCTCACGTGCACCATCCATTTTATTTATTTATTTACTTACTTACTTTACTATTTAGTCCCTGGGGTTAAAGTAAATATATAGTATTAAAGGTTTCGTTTTTTAAATTAAATTAAATTGGGAATTGCGTGGTGGGTAGGGAATTATATATTTTTTGTTATTGTCTTCCGTGAGACTGACCCCACACATATATTTCTCATGTTGGATTTATTTTCCCACCTCAGATTTAGGGTTCTCATTTTTATTTATTTTAGACATAAAAATTTAAAATGATTTCGAAAATTTAGAAATTACGCATCACTCCTCACTCTTATCTTGTGAATTTCAAATAAAATTCATCTCTGTATCACAACCCAACAACAGTAGACCAAACACACACCGTTACTTTCACTTTCACCCCGTTTGTGTGTCAGCTATAAAACCTCTCCATCCATGTTACGTGTCGGTCTTTCATTGGTTCGTACAGCTAGCCAAGGACACGGCCAAACCTTCAGCATTAAATGATAGCAACGCTATTCTCCAACAACTTCTACCCCCGCATTTATTGCTCTCAGCCTCAGCAGTCTACTCCCCACCACCACAGATACCTTACTCTCTCCTTACCTCAAACGCTCTCTGGCGGCGCGTCAAGTATATGCACAACAACGCTCATCCCTAGATATTTCAGTTCAGCTCAGTGCAAGGAAAGAGATGTAGATTTTTGGTAAAACTCAAAAATATTAGATTAATACATGAGTTAATTACACCAGAAAAAAGGACACCAACAAGAGACTTACTTGTTTTTTTTCTTTTTCCCTTTCCAGTTCCAAACCAATTAAAATTAAGAAAAAGAAAATTGGATTAATAATGAAATTGAAAAAAAAAAAAAAAAAAACAAAGTCCCTCTTTTGGAAACTAATATTTTTACTAATAATAATTGAGCCAATTCAGGGTCGACCTGAGTCAATACCCGAACCACCACCCTTGCCTCTGTTCTGCTCTGCATGTACGTACCCGAGTCACCGACAAACGCATATATCCATGCAAGGAGTCTCCACGCGCGGTTCGTTCTTGACTCAACACCCACAAAACACCGTTTTTTTGGTTTTCTTTATATAGTCTCACTCACCAAGCTCTCTCTTTTTCTTTTTCCGCCACCGCGAATCACACCACACTTAAACAGACACACACTCGATGTTAAAGATTAAAAACAGAGGAAACTACAGGTTCACGGATTGATGATGATCAGCTTTCGCACTGAAGGGCGGCTTTGATCTTTTGGACAGTGCATGAGATGAGATTGTTGACCGTCTCCACCGATTCCACAGTGAGCTTGGCTGTAGGGAGACTGTTCACCAAGATTTGGAATGCCACCGTCAAAAGGGACCCACTCACCCTCTGTTGGCCGCCACCGTTGTTACTACTTGGCCCGTTAGCATTAGTAGAAGGGGACCCACGAGAACCAGGACCATCAGGGACGATAGAGAAGCCCGATGGAAGTAGTGCTACGTAAGCCGAATCGCCACCGTTCATGACCACGTGCATGGCTGGAATGTCAACGGGGGCGTACACTACAAGCGACCCCGCCGCGTCTATGCATGTCTCCTGCAGGATCAGCATGCTGCTCTGGTTGGCGTTCATAGCCTGCACGGATAGAATTATATGATAAATTTCTCTTCTTAGAAGAGCCCCAAAATGTAGATATAATTACAGGCATGCCATTGGGATTTCCAATTTTACGTGTTGTCAATTGAGGGAGTCAAACCCTGTGACTCGCAAAACTTTTTGATTTTCTAATAATCAATCAGGTAAGAGAGAGATGGGATCAGATTCATCTCAGAAAGTTGACAGGTGTTTTTATATTTTGACTTTTTTGATGCTTACAAAGCAACAACTGTCTGCCTATGCCTGTCCATTTGGATAATTCCAAATTCCCAACTCGTCCTTTCTAATTCACCTTTTCACACATCAATTTGACCTTTCAGCCAGGGACACATCAGACATTTTCATTTCTATAAAAATTTTAATAATAAAATAAGAGAAAAAGGATAGATTACATACGCTGGCACGTAACAGCGAGACGCAGTTGCCGTGATCCTGGCCTTTGGCTATGTGGGCCATCTCCTGCATGGGTCCGCCGTTGGATAAAATGTCCCACTCGCTTCTCAGCCGTTCATCGCGCAGAAAATCAAAGAGTCTTTGTGGAGAAACCGGTAGCCAAACAGAAGTAGCAGCGCTCAACACAATTCCCGGTGGCTCGCCGGGATCATCAACGCTCTTTCTAGTCATAACCCTAACATCTTCGTCCACGTTTCCTGCATTCAGCTTGTTCCATTTATGGACCGTCGACGCGCAAACTCCGGCACAGAAATTATCAGTCATTCTCTGGGCAAGCTTTAACATGCTTCGTCTTCCACTTGCAGTTATCGCTGCAAAATTAACACTTTGTTTATCAACCTGTACCGTACTGTACTGTGCGAATAAAGAATGTAATAAACAATGGTGGTTATATCAACCTGTATGATCTCTAGAGGGCACAGTGGACGACATGAGAATGGCTAGACACTCGCATTGGCGTTGAAGGGTGGCTACCCATCTCTGAGCGCCGAAGCCCATGCCGGAACTTATCAATGGGCGATAAAGCTGGTGAATTTGACTTTCTTCATATTCTGCATGCTCAACCCAAGTAACCTGCATTTCATTACCAACTAGTTATTTTCTTGCATCGATATAATATTACAAGGTGTTGATAGTTACAGGTGAAAACATTAGGTTTCTTTATTTTGTCAGCCAATGATCTTAGAAATTAAAAAATAAAAAAAAGTTTGTGATATAAAGATGAGATTCTGCTTCCATGGAGAAGAAATGGAAGCTGATAGTCAAACTTTAAAAACATAAAATAAATCTGAAATGGGACTGTGGGAGATTCTTAGTATATTATTATTATTATTATTATAAGTAAAATTTTCTTCAGAGTCTATATTATATTATTTTGGGAGGTCAATGCCCAATGCCATTGAAAGGGAAAAAAAGCAAAATATTTCACCAGAGGGAAATGGAGACAAATCTCGTAAATGGCTCGAGGCTGGGCTCAATGAAAAGATTGGCATCAAATAGATAATAAGATAAAAAGGGGTTTAAAAGATTCGAAGGAACACAAGGTACAACGTAGAAGGCGACATCGAGATGTGTACTGTTGTTTAAAAAAGGATTGGGATACTCATATGGAAACAAAATAGCACAGTCATGGAGTTTGACTATAAGGTCTCTTGTGAGCACATATTCAGGCTGGAACCAGATCACACACAATTAAATTATTAATTGTAAGTAAGATAACCAAGAAAGACAGCATCAAAGATTGGAATAGAAACATCAAATACATTGTTTATTCAACCCAGGTTGAAGATAACTGGACATTTACCAGTAAAGGATATGAAATCAATGTGTTCAAGGCACCAAAATATAAGTAATGGAGGCTTCTATTCATAAAAATAATGTGAGATACTCGATTTGCTAGTGTACTTTGGGAAATATTATAAATGATTAAGCAACCCTAGTTGTTGAAACTTGAAATGTAAACAAATAATTTGAGACCATAAGTGAATATAATAATAAAAAAAAGGTCGTCTAGGAAGGTTCAGATACCTTGGGAGACTTAAAAAAAGTTTAGGGGTGGTGACAGTGTGGGGATTCAGTGAGTAATCACTAGACAAAACAAAAGAAATTTTTAGATTGATGAGCCCTAATTAGTGGCTTGGGAATGGAAATGCTCATGATTTTTGGCCTTGTGTTAACTACTAAAGCTCTAATGTTACAAATAATTTAACAAACTCATTAATGGCTAAAGAAGTAATAATACCCACCTGGAGAAATGTAATAAATGTAAAAATAAACAAACCCAAATTGAGTTTTAAGTAACTGAACAAAATGTAACTAGCAGTGCACAAGTGATGATATTTTTTTACCTTCGAGTACCCATTAGGCATATCTTGAACCACACAGCCAGAAGGAAGCCTCCTACAGTTAATAAATGTTGGTGCACCAGAAGTTTCCCGGATAGTGTCAATGGACACATCAACAACTGCCCATACACCCTCTGCGTGCTGCTTGCAGAAGCGGAGAAAATTTACCTCACGGACGGGGACCAAAGGAGATAGCACTTGAAGCTCCGCATGCATCTGCAATTGATTATTAATTGATAATATGTAAAAGTGATGTTAATTAGAAAATGTATTATGGCTTAATTTATCAATTGGTAGCTAACAATTACCAAAAATAGCACTTCTTGAAAAAGAAAACAGTAGCTAGCTTACCAACTGAAGTGAACCATTTCTAGTTCCACCCATTCCACTAGATATCACATCCGTCGTAGTCGTCCTTGCAATCATGCAAGGAAACATTTCTGCCCATCGATTCTACAAAACAAAAACCATAAAAATTAAATAAATTTATTACGAACACTTTCTTGCTACTTTTAATGGTTAAATGAAAAAAAATGGAGGATGAGAGAGCTTACTGAGTCCATTAAAGTCTCAACAAGAGCCAAACTGTTGATGATTACCGTGCCAGTCTCCCTAGATGCCTCAGAAAAAAACCCGCTAGGTTTCATTCCAATACAAGGTGTGAATGTCCTCATATACTCTTCATGGTTCAATATTTCTCTACCCCCTTCCAAACTTCTAATCCAAAGAGGCTCATCAGTCTGTGCCATCTTAACCAATTCATCCATGGCAGCTAATGCCAGTTCTAGAAACATAGATCTCTCAAGTGATCTATCAAGACCCGTTACGCCCGTTGTGGTTGATCTTGGTTGATTCATCACAGGCAAACTTGAAATCCCACCTCCAAAATCAGGCCCTAAAGGCAATGTTGTAGCTACAGTGCTTAAACCACCAAAGCCATTACTACCAACGCCAAGCTCCAAGCTTGAATTTGGCATCGGAGGGCCAATTGAACCAGCCAGTGAAGAAATGGGACGACCCAGGAACTTACCAGCAAGGGCACACACTCGATCTAGTTCATCTTTTAATCGGGCATTCTCAATCCTCAAATGTTGCTCTTCAAGTGAAATATCACCGATAATTGCTGGACCACCACAGTTTGAACAAATTGGGTTTCTCATAGCATCTCTAATGGACATGTTTTCAGCACGAAGCTTGTCGTTCTCTTGCCTGAGTAATGAGTTCTCATGGCGTTCCAATTGGGTCTAGTGCCAAGAATCACGCGTTTATTTTTCATGTCAAGCAAAAACTCAAAGAAAAAAAACCCGAAAATAATTAACCATGGGTATTAGTTATTCCTACCTTCATTTGGGTTCGGCGATTTTGAAACCAGAACTTCACTTGCCTAGTCTCCAAGCTAAGCCTTTTGCTAAGCTCCAGTCTTTGCTTTTCGTCAGGATGAGGACACTCCTTGAATAGACTGTGAAGATAAAGCAACAAATTAAAAAAAAAAAAATCCAGCGCAAATCCGTTCACTAATTCAAAAGGATCAAACTCTTGATAAAAGATGAAAATCGTACGCTTCGAGTTCTTGAATTTGCTGCGGAGTGTGTCGGTGGTATCTTTTCTTTCTTGGAGGATTGTCAGCTGCGTCTTGATCATCACCAGAAGCTCCATCCATATTATCACTACCAGATCTGCTTTCATGTTCTTCTTCTCTGCTTCTTCTACCACCGCTTGGCTCAAAGTTTTCAGCCATTCTACCCATATCACCTGGGCTATCTATGTTCGGTTGTTGCTGTACAAAAAGGAACAAAGTGATAATACATCCCAAGAGCCATCAAAACTGGGTGCTGCTAATATAAAAAAGTAACAAAGAGGAGGGAAATGAAAGGCCGTACAAGGGCGAGAGAAAGCCCAGGAGAGCTGAACATGGATTTGGTGAGAGAAGGAGAGACAAGGCGTGGCTGAGCTATTGCACCAGTGGGCATATTGCTGCTGCTGTATGGTATATCTGCCACGATTCTTGCACCTCCACCACCAGGACTACCGTTTTCAAGGAAACCCCCAAAACTCATGAACTTGATTATTGCCTGTTTTTTTTCCTCTCAGTATTATCACTTATAAACCCACCCTTCCTCTAGATTTGCTTCTTATTCTCTACAAATTTACAAACAATTTTCCCACACGTTACTCGTCAACAGATTTGCTCCATTTTCCCAATTAGACCCGTTAAATTGTCAACAAAAAGAAAAAAAAAAAAAAAGAAAAGCTAAACCAAAAAATAGTATTTCGAGAAGACAAAACAAAAGTAAATGAAACCAGAAAGTAAAGAGGTAGAGGAGACAGAAGGATAATATCCAAATGTCTCCAACTTCCTCTTCACAGAAACGTTTTTTTGTTTTTCAGAGAGAAAGAAAGAGAAAGAAGGCAAGCAAAAACCCTTTTATCTCCTGCTTAGCACTTCGTTCTCTATCCCTCTCTCTCTCCTCCTCCTTTTTCTGTGTCCCTCTAAAAGCTTATCGCTCTATCGCCTAAAGAAAGAGCAGAAAAAAGAGAGAGAAAGGAGTAATTATATTGCAGAAGTAAGCACTGAACAGCTTGAGGAAAAAAAAGAGTAACCCTAGTTTTGGGCTAAGGAAATATAATAGTATTTCGTTCTCTGCATGCTTGACTATACTGAGCTTCAAAAGGGTAGCAGGAAAATATGATAAAAAGAAGAAAACGAAAGATTTGCAGAAAGAAAAAAGAAACTTAAAAAAAAAAGGACAAAGCAAGAGAGAGAGAGAGAGAGAGAGAGAGAGAGAGAAGAGGAAGAAGATGAAATAAAAAAAAAAAAAAGGCTAAGATAAAACGCAATGTGTGGTGGACTCTTCGAAGCCTTACAAATACATAGCTCCAAAAAAAGGATCGGTTGACTCTCTTTCTCTTTCTCTTTCTCTCTCAAAGTCTGTGAATTTAACAGTGGAAAAAGAAAAAAATTGAATTAGCTTTTTTTGACTCTTTTTGTAATCAGAAGAAGAAGGCAGTGTAAGTAAAAACAAGTTACTTTTACAGAATACAGAGAGCTTTCAGATCCGTTGCCTCCTTTCTTGTCAATCCAAACAGGCCCTCTGCGCACTTTGGATCTGTAATAGCAACTGTACTTCTATTTTTAGGGTTTTGTAGGAATTAATTTAAGCTAAAAAAAGTAATAATTAAAAAAAAAAAAAGATTTTTAAGTATAAAATCTTAGAGCTTCTTTCGCGGTCGGTGATTATAGTTAGTTAATTACTAATCACTAATCATCAATTAAACTGGTAATCAATCTTTAACAATATTATCATTTTCATTCTTTTTTGGATTTCTTACAATTCCTACGTACTATTTCCTATTGACTTTTCATTATCATTTAGACTTTACGACTGTGTTTTGTCGTCCGTCCTCGTAATCACTAATTTAGTACATCTTTCACTATATTACGAAATATGACTTATTCATAATTTTTAAATATTATTTATAATCTAAAATTTGTTTATTATAGTTCGCTGATTTTTAATTAATAAAGAGTTTGTTGATTTTTTAATAAACGAATAAAATTATGTATATATTTTTGAATAACAAAATTAAAACTAAATAAATAATATAATTTGAAAATTATATTATCGGTGAAAAATAATCATCGTTATTTTTATATGATATTTTTATATGATACTGTATGTTTAAATACATTTGTGTGTTACATTTTAGAAAATATGCGAATATAAAATATTCAGTAATTATTTTGAATTGCAACGGAATTTTTTTTTTTCTTTATGGAACGAGCGATTAAATTTTCAAATTATGAGTATAGTTAAAAATATAAATCTGCATCATAACTATTTTTTTTACCAAAAAAATGAAAAATAAACAAATTGCTGTCCCAAATACAACGCTTGCCGTACAAATGGCAACTGTTATTTACTCACGCCGTGTATGACTGTGAACGTTAATTAGACAGATTAGCCCCGAAAAGGTGAAAAAATCTTGGATGAATTAAATAGGGCCAACGGAGAAATTCGGGTCAAGCTTTCTTACCAAACAATATTTAATATTCTTTTCTTCATATAATAGTAATTAGTTTAACTTTGACATAAAAATTTGAATTTTTTTTTAACATATAAAATTTCTACAATTCTAAATATTTTTAATCTTATGAATTATAAATTATAAATTTTAAGTACAATAAGAAAAAATAATTAATTTGAGACATTTTTAAATTAATAACATAAATTATAGTAATGTTTGAGCCCCTCGATATTTCTTCAACAATTACCAAACCATCCAGTCCAGGGACAAATGGTGAATATTCCATTTGTAATCGTAGCAAATGATTAAGAAATCTAATGAGAAGAAATGAGGACCAATTTGACTTTCCGGAGATTTCATGATTTAGTCAAATTATCAAAAAATAATAAATAAATGTAATCATTATAATCATTATTGTTATTAAATAAGCTTAGTTATTACTCACTACTATTATACTTAGCTGTGGAGTTATTATGTTATGTGCAATAATAAAAAAAAAAAATGAAACCAACACTTTTGATTTAATTTTAATTAATTTGAATATGAAAATTATTATTTAATTTCGACACAAATACGGAAAATTTGATAGCTAATGAAAACGAAATTAATAATCTAACATAAATGAATTGCCTTTTTCTTTCTCTACTATCCACTCTCCGTCGTCTTAAAGCAGTAGAAAAACTAGAAAACTGTCACCATTAATAGGAAAACATGGAGTTGCAAGCTAGCTGTAATAATAGCAGTAGATGAGGTAAAAATTACCAGAAACACGAACTCCGTGTCTATGGCTAGACATTTATGAGAAGTTTAATATACTAGATGAAGTAATTACAAGAGAGAGAGGGAGAGAAAAAAGGGCATGTGTTTAAGCAAAAGTGTCAGAAAGAAAAGAAAATGTAAAGCTAAAAACAAAAAGAAGAGAGAATGAAAATGGGATTATATAGCCATCTAAAGGCCCACAGCCCACATGACCTTTCACTCTCATTAGGTTGTAATCTGAACAAGACACCCTAATTCCTTTAATTTTGCTGTCCATGCTATGCCAAGCCTTAACTAATTCCATCACTCCACTTTCAGACACACTGACGGATGAGATTTAATCCTTTCCACCACTAAAGCATAAGGTTATTTTTGCCTTTCCAATGAAATCGTGTTCTCACCTTATGGGGATTAAGGTCGTTTGCCGTCACTCCAACCCATCTTATTGGTATTTTTATTATTATTATTATTATTTTAATTGTCGTTATATGGCACTATTTCAACAGGTGGACATTAGCCCCACCTTCAGCTAATTTCTTTTTGCTGTTAAATTAATGCCGCTGTTGCCCATATTTCCAGCCTATCGTCTCTTCCGTTTACATTATGAAGTTTGACCGCTACGAGTTATAGTCCATGAAGATGAAGAAGCTTTCTGACTTGTTCTACATCTTGACCATTTTTCAGTTTCTAGCAAATGCAAATTCAACTGGAGCTGGTAGCTAGATTGGATACCACTCCTTGACTTTTTATGAAATATCTTTGGGCCGTAGATGAGCCACGCAACCCCACTCTGGGATACAAAACCAGTTACAGTTACTAGTTAATGGTTGACAGTTGATATGTAGAGGATCAAACTTTTTTCTAATACTTGGTTGGGTTACCACATTAATCCTTAATTTAATTAGTGGTTAGAAGCCAAACACCGAATGCTAATTTTCAACCATCCAATGATAAGCGCAGAATGTAGATTCATTTCAAAGTCTTTATGTTTTGAATACAACAAATTGAAACTGAATCACATAGTTGAATACTTTAACCAGTTGCCAATTTTCAATGTTCATGATTTGATTTCTTATTACTTTCAGTTGAATATGGTAAGTGCTGTTGATAGACTCACACGTGAAAACTCCATTGCAGATGGAATTGATTGAAATGAATGATTGTCTTCCCTACCCGCGCTTATTACACGGATTTTGTTGCCTGCATTTACAGGACTAATAAGAGATAACCCGTCTCCGTCTGGCTTCCCCTTCCATTTGGGAAGCATAAAAAATGATTTTTTCGATAAAATAATTAGAATGATTGCAAAAATTGAATTTTCCAGAGGACAATTAGGAATGTGGGGGTTACTCGTGAAAAGGGTGGCTTCTAAAAAAGCCAAAAACTTTGCTATCAGATGGCCAAATATTTCAATCGGAAGGGAAAGTTTAATGGTGTCTTTTGACACGGAAGCGACTCAGTGCTATACTCTCTGTACTCGGCACAAAAGAAAGCGTCTTTCCTTTCAGATTGTGTCTTCTGCTCGAGATAAATGTGGGGTCGCCTTTCGGTACCTTCTCTCTATGTAATTTAACTCCAGTTGACCTGTGCTGTGGTTAATATTTTATAAATTATAAATTATAAATTTAATTTTCCGTTTTATATAAATAAATTTAAAATCTAAAATTTATTTGTGAATTTTATATAGAATGCATTTGAAAATGAAAATTTCACCTTTACTGTAAGGAAAAAATGCAATTATGTATGATTGTAGTAATAAATTCAAAATTAAAAATTGACTCGCTTTATTTTTTAAAATATCGTTGAGATAATAATCTCTGTTGAGTCATTTCTTCATGTAAAAATCAGCAAACAGGAAGGGACAAACAAGTGTCAAATGAAGAATATAATCTACGCACGAATATGAAATTATAATTGCTGCAAACATGCCTATTCTAAACATAAAAACTGCTTGTTTTTCCATCTATGAATTTACCTGCGATCTTTTGATATATATATATATATATATATATATAAACCCAATGAAGAGCAAGAAAGGAATCTGCATGCAACCATTTTATGCATGCAGATTACACATTGACTCAAATATAAGAATTAACAGGGGGTGAAAATTGTTACATTACAAAGAACAAAAGTGTCAGTGAGATGCTGAAGGAAGCTTCCAAAAGGTTTTCCTTGCAACAAGAATTTTCTCTCTCGCATGTGATTCAGGTTCCTTCTCATGTGTCTCAGCTGTCCACCTTACAGCTCGAACTATGTAAACCACTTTGTCAATCACTTCAGGAGTATCGCGAATTATAACAGTTCCTTCGGGACGTAATATTCTATCCATTTCCACTATCAAATCTACAAGGTTACACCTGCAGTACAATTGGCGATCAATTAAAATGCGCGCGTTATCCAAGAAGCTTAAGATTTCAATCTGAAAATTCTAAACATTTTGCTCTCTCTCTCTCTCTCTCATTTTGATTCTTCCATCTTCATATTTTCTCTGATGATCATTCTAGGGCCTGTTTTCTGCTTTGTTCAATTATTTTACTTTTTTTCCCCATGAATATATGTGGGACGTGAGTGCCTAAAGAGAGTTGGGCAAAGAGAGAGTACACAAAATACCAACAGCAAAACAATGAAACCAAAAAGAATGAGATTGATAGTACCTGTTCTTGCTTGAACCTGGGCTCTTTATCAGCGATTCAATGCTGGTTACATGAATGAGATCATAAGTACGAGGATATGTTGAGAAAGGCTCGCACCTGTGATCACAAAGTATAAATCTAATCAATAATGTTGGCAGTGAAGCCACCATAATTAAAGGAATACAACAGAGTGGATTAAATAACTTGGTCTAATCCCAGAGAAATTACGCTTCTAGGGTGACAACTTGGTATGACATTGAACTGAGTAATTAATAAATGCTCAGTTCATATAAAAGGAGACATGAGCTTTTAGAAATGAATAAATTAGCAACAAGAAGTTCTAGCATTCACGGAAAGAGGTAAGCTTGTCAGTTTAGCAACCATATAGAGGATAATTTCCAAGCAACTGGAAGCTGCTTTCAATTAAAATATCACAGCTGAGGAAGATGCTGGTTGCATGGCCTAGCCAACAGCTCCGATAGTAAGCCCTAACTATCTAACTGGCTGCATCACATTCTCTTGGCAGTTGCCACAAATTTGTAGACAATTCTTAAATAATTTTGAAAACAATAATATACAAGAGATCATTAACATTTGTAATAATAGTCAGATATAACTTAGCTTCTATGCATTTCTAGGTCAAAAGATACACTAACTCACCAATCATGGTAGAGTCCAATAAGGCCCCGGTCATAAATTACACCCAGTGTTGACAGCTTGCCCGCTGGAACAACATTCATCACCCATACAGGATCAGATGCAAGAGCTGCTGCAAAACCCCCAAAAAATGCATTCATGTCCATGACATTGCGTATGGCTTGAGTTCCTAGCTTCACATTCAATGAGTTCCTATAGTATACCACCCTCCTCGCCCAACGCCGTGTGTCAGCGTCAAACAAATCCAACCCATTTTTCACAAGCATGGCCCTTGAAGGCGCTTTTGCTACCCTATCTGGCCACTTAGGAATTGTCCCAAGAGCAAATTCCCCCGTGACAAAAGATGTCCTGCTCACACATTTCTTTAATTTGAAATACCTGCCATTCAATTTAGCTTAAAAATTCAGGCCAGAAAAAAACTTACATCTCAAACCCTAAATTAGCATTTTTATCAACTGTTCATGAATACGAAGTCAATATATGACAATGTGCAGATAATATCTTCATCCAAGTTTCTAAAACCTTCCTGCACATGTCTCAGAAACTGAGGTTCTATAGTTACAACATTACCAGGCATAATTTGGATCATCTGTTTCATCACATAGTTCAAGTCCAAATTCATTTTGGTTGGGCAGGCATGAATCTCCATCAGGCTTTTTCCAGATGACAGTGTTTCCATCCACGGCAATCAACTCATAACATAATGCTCTTGCCACTCCTTGCAGATCTGCCCATTCCTTGTCTTGTTTTGCCCACTGTACAGGAGGGCCAGAGATGACTAGATATCCTCCAGGGCGAAGTAATCGATCCACCTCCATGAAGTACGTTGCATCTGCAAAAGAAATTTCATGGTAAGAAACAGTAACAGGAGGTAGCAGAAGAAAACACTTACAAGGCTACAGAAACGAGAACTAACTGTATGCTGTAAAGGGGATCAAACATCGAGAGCAGTGCACCAAGTCAAATGAGAAAGCAGGAAAAGGAAGTCTCCGAGTGCCAAGCATAGCAACAAATGCAGGAATTCCTCTTTCCAGAGCAAATTGTATCTGTGATTTGTGTGAATCTCGAGGAGCAAATGAGAGAGTTAAAATCCCTTCCTTCAGCAAATACCCTCCAAAACTAGCAACCTGCAAAAGAATTGATTGAGGAAATTTCAAATGCACCATTACATTTAAGAGCTACAAAGCAATAGAAAAGCAGAAGTCCTACCCCACATCCCATGTCAAGGGCAGTCCTCAAAATTCCTCCACTTATAGGGATATACTGTCCAAGTTTTTCAATATATGGTACGGCTCCTTCAGGAAACATTGTACCACCACCAGGGAAAACAAAGTATTCACCTTCTTCTTTCATCCATCCTTGATGGCCTTTCCTGTCCGCAATTTTGTTGTGTGGCATGTTGGCATGCCATATCTGCGTATTGCATTAACGAAACTATAAGGGACAGTAAACAAACTCAGGACCCCACAACAGAGGAACCAAGCAGGAGCTGGCTTAGCGGATCAGAAGTCCAAATACAAATTGAACGATTGTATAGGAAAAAAGCAAATATGAAAAATCAATTTAAGTTATCCAAGTTTGATCTCATAAGTAGGCAGCATGCAAGTAAATTCTCATTCTTTCCAAGTTGAAGATCAAAAAGTTACTCATTTTCCCATGTTTTTGTCCAGTTCATCAACAACTAAACATCTAAATTGAACAAAAAGGCATACCTTATGCAAACTCTGGGGCCACTGGACCGAAATCCTATAGCCATTGGGGGGTGGGATCAAGCAGAGAGGGGTGTCATCGGGCAGCGGGCAGTGACGCTCTCTGTAGAAATTCATCTCTCTACTCAGTTGGCTATTGCGCCTGGGATCCTCACAAGGCATATGATCAACAGCATCCGCAGTACATGCCTCGATTGGCTGAGGATGGCGACCGGTCTCAATGAGCTCCACAAGACGGTGGCGCTGCCGCGGATCCGACGTGGAGAGCAGAAGAGCCTGGCGGCCGGAGGCAGCAAGAGAATCACCTAGAGGAGTGAAGACGAGAAGGAAGAAGAGAAACACTAAGCCGAAGAAAACAGCGGATACGAGATCGAGCAGCTTCCATTGCCTAGGGTTTCGTTTGGATGCAGGCAGATTCAAATGTCCCATTTGACGCTAGTGGTGGCGGGAGCGCTCTTTGGATCTGATTAAACAGGCATTTGAAATCCAGCCTTAGTTAGATGCAAACGGAAATATCAATAGTTGTAGAGTTAAGGTGCAAGGATTTTTGAGACTTGTATTGAAGTCTTGTAGCAAACGGGAATTTCAGTGAAAAGATCAGAACTTGGAAGCTTTTATCAGTTTGTTTCTCCACGACGAACACGAGTAGTGCTGGTTCGCCCGCTTGAGCACTGAAAGTATCTGCAAGTGGCGCAAGAGAGATAGAAGTGGAGAGCTAGATGCACGAGTCGGTGATGGATCTGAGGATGAATGTATGGAACTGTGGCAAAGTGAGGGACAGCTGTCCTGAATTTGGAAGGCTTCCCCTTTTGTTAAGTTGGTTATTATAAACTATCAATGCTTGATTCGTTAATCTCTCTGCAAATAAAGTCCAACACCCGCCTGCAGGGTATAAAATTACGAACATATGTTACTAATTATTCTTTAAATGTGTGTGTTTACCTAATTACTTTTGAATTTTTCAATTGTGTTATCATACCTATTCAAATTTGTGTTATACCTAATTAATTGCTCTCTATTTTAATTTTTTTTTTTTATGAATTATTATTTGATCTCAATAAATTAGTGAAACTCAATAGTTAAGACTTTTGTTTACAACAAAAAAATTCATTTGTTTTCAAAAACCCAATTATTTTGTTTTTGTAATTCAACTGAATAGTTTTTATTATTATTATTATTATTATTACATTGCACATAATTAAACCTTAGACATAGTCTAGTAATAAGTACAAAACTAAAATGAATCATACTAATAAATTTTGTTTAGTTGATTAACCAAAAAAAAAATGATAGCAATGCTATTTAATTAAATAAAAACAAAATAGAAAAATTATTTAATTGATTTTTGAAGACAAAAATCTTGATGGCATCCAGCCATCCAGTATAGAGTTTCGGGCTTGGAGCAGACAGATGCCCTCCCTTTATTTCACAGCCCTCCCAAGGCGCAAACCATCGGGGACATGGGGAGCGGAGTTCATTCTGAGGCAAATCACATATTCACATGTTGTTCAATTGGTAATAATATACGGCACAGATGAACAAGATAAATGAAAAATAAAACTATACAAGAAATGATGCGACAAACAAATCAATAGTTGCAACTTCGAAATGGAACCAAGTATATACAACCGCCATCAAATAACGGCAACTGTTGCATAATTTATCCTGTAATCCTCAAAATGCAAATTTACTGTCAGGGATGGCTCTGCAAAACTAAACAAGAAAATGCTCACCGTGCTTCATCATTCCAATTGAATGACAAATTCAAGCCTCAAAATGCCCTAGCATGCAATATACACTCTTGGACAGCTCAAGAAACTAATCGAAACAATGCTGGCCCCTCATTGTCCCAAATCTGTCATCTGATTTTGTGTAGTTGAGTGGAATCAGCTACTTTAGCTCTGCTAGAGTCAAAGCTGCATCCGAATTAGAAATTCAAAGTTTCCTAGAAGTCCTAAGATTATATTCATGCTTGATAAGATTTGCCCTCAGTAGCATTGCTCGAACATCCCTGTCAAATTCACTGCCAGTTTGTAGAACCCGTTGAAAAGTGGCATTCCTTTGATCTGCATGACGTGCATAAAGAATTTTGTTGTGCGAATCAATTCGTGCCTGCAAACACATAATAATTTGATCAATAAAGCGCTTATCATGAGATACTATCATTGAGAAACAGATCTACACAACTGAAAATAATCCGCGGTTCTAAAGGTCAAGAAACCCAGCAACCAGATATAATTTCAAATTGAACCTTCCACAGTAAATACAACCAATTTATTTATCAAACAAGAAGATAACATGTTAGTTGGAACCAAAACCTGTATTTGATTGTCAGTAATCAAGGCTTCAAGTTCTTTTTCTAGCCCAGCAACACTTGTTTTGAAAGCGTTTGCCATCATGTGCAAATCAACAGACACAAATGGGTGTGTATATTGAATCAGGGCTTTGTTACGAATTTGATCATACAATGTCTCAACGTGATCATGCAAATGGATGTCGAGCAGTAGGTTCGCTTTGAGATTTCCCAGGTAATCCAAACATGAAGCATAATGGCTGCAGTATAAAACATGAAGAAGAGAAACCCATGTCACAAAAATCGGGATTTCACTATGTCAGTATAATAGTTATAAAGATGCTAAGCTACATTTAAAAAATAAAAGTTAAAGCAAGAGAAGGGGAAAAAGAAGGCAACCAACAAATTAGAGCCAAATTGATAAATGCTGATGGCAGGTCACCACATATGGACAGTTGGAAATAAATGAGAAGATAAGAAAAAAATTTTCCTTTTTTTCTCTTTATTGTGAGAGGGAGAAAGAAGAAAAGAATCAAAGAGATAGTTTAACCCAAAATGTAATACTTGCCACAGGTTGGAAGGTGAAAACTAATCAATAATCCACCCAACATCACTGGCAGTTCTCTTTATGAACTATTTGAGCCACTCTAGAAAATTTTTCCAATACAATATTACATGTTGGAGTTGGCATATATGAGTGAAATTCCTCTATATTACTCATTTCCAACACATGACATAATGCGGCATTTCTCTCTTCCTAAACATGTCAAAAATCCACCATAATATAGCAAATTAACAAGAAACATATACCAAAGTGATTTACCTCGAGTAGAAATCATGAATAAGCTCTCTCACTTCAGGTACCAACTCCAAGAAATTTCGGAAGTTGAGATTGTCTATAACTTTGTTCTATCAATTTAAATATACAATCAGAAGTTACATTTCAGTTCAATTTTGATCTCAAAGAAAAGATATGATGATGATGATGATGATGATGATGATGATGATAACATACCTTCAGTTCTGTCCGCTCAAAACTTGCAAGCGCACAGAGTCCTCCATATGTTGCAACATCTTGAGGTGCAATCACTTCAGTGTAAGAGTTTCCCAATTCAGGAGCCACTTCCAGGAACTGTAAATAATGATTATATGAATAGAAAAAAATACCTTAGACCTTTGACAATATAAACATAAGTTTGATGCTCGCAAAAGACCGCCTAGAAAATGCTAATTTCACAGCCTTAAACTTGAGTACAGTAGTACAATGCTTGAGTTATCTTTCAAACTTCACATGGATAAACTGTCACAAGCTGAATAGTGCCTATTGTTTAGACACAAAACCAAGTTTGGGAATCTTTAAAAGAATGACATGCCTTTTTAGACTATCAGCTTACTCATCTGATGTTTTATGTTTCATACCCTCTTGGAGGATATGCCAAACTGATACCAATCTCTTGCATATGAGAAAGAATGATTCATGTTCAGTACAGATAGTCGAAAGACCGTGCAAATGGGCTCTTGAACAAGGGTGGGGGGTGTAAGTTAATTAAATTAAAAGAAGAAAACAACATCACATCTAAAGCCACCTTGCTGCTCCATAACAAGGGCCAATAGTACTTTCATCTCAACCACCCTAATCATTCAGTTTTTAGAAACTCATGAATCATGACATGTTCAATAAAGTAATTTCACAAAAGTTGAGCATAGATCAACAGTTACAAATTAGCAAGACACATACTGAGAAGCACAAAGTGCTTGAGTGACAAACCTTCCGTGCTGCAAGCTTGTACTTTTTGGCTTCCAGATGAGCTAAACCAGCAGCACATCGTAGTTTTGCAATTGTAATAGGGTCAAGTGCCTCAGGCGTTTGCTCTGCTTTGCTGACATAGCTTGTAACATGAGTAAATTGACCCATCTCAATGCTGACAAGAATTGCACTCATACACATGTGAATAATGTGCTTCGATGTGGTACAATAATCACGGGTTCGAACATAACTTTTAAAAGCATCTCCAAGAGCACCATGAGCATAATAGAAATCTCCAAAATCATTGTATCCCATTCTTATGCTTTCTTTGATCAAATTTGTCTGAATAAAAACCAAACAGACATAAAAAGAATAAAGAAACCAATAAAATCCAAATCCAAGACAAAAGGCTTTACATTATAATAGTCAAAGAACAGAGCATACGGTAAATGATGGAAATATATAGAGCTCAAGATGGAATCTTGTAACAATTCAATTCAACAGCCAAAAAGAAAAAATTTTGAGAAAAAAGCATCATTAAAGCCAAAATAAACCTATTTTTCAGCCCAACAAAAAATCTATACATCGCTACATTCTGAACTGCAATACAATCATAGCATAATATACCCTAACCATATCACTCTCGCTAACTGTAAATCTAATCCATGAAGCAGTAACGGGATGGGATTTCAACCTCAAACTAGAAACCGACACCAATAGCAAAAGAACCTAACAACCAAGTAGAATTCCAGACCAAACCCTCAAGAGACACCTCAAAAACACTACTAAAAATGGCTAAACTAAATGTGTTATAAATGTATGAAAATTGGTGGTAGAGGAACCTAAACATCTCATGCATAGTACGACAAAACGAATGAAAAAATCGCTAAATATTTATAACAACCCATTGAAACCCTAATTCGAAGCACAAGCTGACATTCACAAAAGTAAGCATTACTTAGGGTTTTACCCTGTAGGCATTCAGTTCATTCTCAAGCCTCTCCTTCCTCTGCTCAGCTCTTCGATCAACTGTCTCGCACCACGCGCTATCCATCGCGTAGTTGTGCCCAAGTCTCCCATCAATTTTCTGTACGACTTCACGAAAGAGTTGGGTGTTCTCGCCCTTCTTGATTTCATCATAGGCCATCCGTAGTGCCTCCAACTGCATCGCCGGATTGTCACAGTGATCCGCTATGAAAAGGAGACGCGTGATTTTAGTCCTTCCGGTGTACAATCCAGCATATGCTTCGATGTCGAGCTGCTCGCCGCTAATAACCGGCCTAGTACGGCTAGAAGCGTCGCCACCGTTAGCATAAATCTCGTCCTCTGTCTCCATCCTGATGACCGGCAATTTGGATAGGGCTTTGGCCTCTTGGTTGGAGTAATCTGCCTGCTTCTGCTGCTTGACGATAGATGTTGATTACCTCGAAAAAATTTTTAGTTAGTTCCAGAACAGCATCGGTACCGTATTTTATCTTCTATTTTCTATATGTCGTCTGCTAATGGGGAGGAAACATTTCCCTCAAATCGTCTGCCGAGAAGAGGGAAACGTTTTTCTCGTATTCGTAAACAGTAAACTGACAAGCGTGGTTCATTTCATGGGCTTGAAAGTTTTGGGTTGTGGTGCCTCGTTCAATTGTTTACAGTCTGCCTCTCTGAAAGGCTTTGGGCTGTCAGCACTGGCCCAATCCAACCCCAATCCTTTTATAACTTCTATCTATACTACATATAAAAATGAAAATAGGAAAACTAATAAAATTTTCTATATCATTTTTAATGAAATTTAAAATATTTTAAGGTACTCTTAACTACTATTAATTAAAAAATTATATTTTATTAGTTGCTTAGATATAATTTATAAAAATTATTTTTTCAGCCAAACATGCGTAGCCTGATTATCTTCTCACTTTTGTGAGAAATGAGAGGTCTCGAGTTCGAATTCCTTCGACTATAAGTGTTTTCACCAATTTGATTATTGTGTAATTCACAATGTTATTTCGACCCATCAGACATTATAATGAATAAAAAAATTACTTTTTAAATAAATACATATAAATAGTTAAGCATTTCAAAATTTTAAATTTTATTTTTATTAAATTTATTTTTATTACTTTTAAATAAATAACATTATAAATAGTTAAGCATTTCAAAATTTTTAAATTTTATTTATTAAATTTATTTTTTTTAATGGAATATATATTAGAATGGATATTTAAAAATTGTTTATAATTTTATTTATTAAATATTTAATTTTTTTAAGAAATATATATGAAAATTATATATTTTTTCTTTGTATTTGTATGATATGATTTGATATTTTAAAAAAAATAAAATTTCAAATGAATATATAATATTTAGGACAGAAAAAAAAAGAAAAAAAATATTATTTTTATTAATGTTTTTTTTATGTTTGTAAGATTTGTTTGGATAAATTTTTGAAAAAGTAAATTTTCAAATAGAATTTACATAATTAAACCTCGATGGTAAATAATTGAATTTTTTAATTTTTAAAAAAAACAACATTTTATTGATATATTTATATATCTATATACATTGAAACTTTTTTTTTTTTTTTAGTCTGAGTTACCAATTTGATTGTTGTAATAGTCCGCGTATATATTTGCCATCAGGCCTCCGTAATAAATCAAAAAAATGTAATTTTTTTTTTAAATAAATACACATATATAATTAAGTATTTCAAAATTTTAATTTTTATATTTATTAAATTTATTTTTAATGAATATGTATGATAATGAGGCATCTGTAATTTTTTTATATTTCATTTATTAAATATTTAATTCTTTTAAGATATAGATAAAAAAATAAAATATGTTTTTTTATTAATATTCTTTTTTCCTTTTATGTTTGTACGATACGATTGAATATATTTTTAAAAAATAAATTTTCAAATAGAATATATATAATGTAATATTTTATTTAGCAGAGAGACAAAAAATAAGAAAAAAGTATATTATTTTTATTAATATTTTTGTTCTTTATATTTGTCATATTTGATCGGATATATTTTTCAAAAAGTAAATTTTCAAATAAAATTTACATAATTAAACATGAAATGGTAAACACTTAAAATTATTTTGTTGATATATTTATATATCTATATACATTGAAAAGTTTTTTTTTTATGTCAGTTTTGAAAGAGTTTTATTCTTCATAATAATTTTTTATTTTTCTTTTCGTTACTGAATAATTTGTAACTACTATCATTTTAATTTAGTAAAATATTTATATCTTCCTTCAGTAAATAAATGGCTTATTGATGGTTAAACATTTTTAATTTTCTTGATATTTTTTCTTTTATATCCTAAATCTATTTGACTTAAAAGAAAATAGTATTTAGGAAACTGAAACTAAAAAAAAAAAAAAAAAAAAAAAAAAAAAAAAAAAAAAAAACAGAACTATATGTTTCTGTTTGGGTCACTTTTTGGGTTTGTATGTGCATATATCCTTTATCTAATACATTGGATAAATAATATTATCACTGTGGTCAAAGTAATTTTCATTATCAATTCAAATCATCTTTTCATTTTTTTTTACCTAGCAGTAAAAATAATTTATTATTATTCTTCATTATAGTTGTATATAGATATTGATTTGGGGTTGAGAGCAAGGAGTTGGAGATTGAGTGACAACTTGATTTTCTTTTTAAGCATCTAGTAGGTTTAAAAATCTGCATTTATAAATTATGGACTAAAGGATTAGGTATAAGAATTGAGTTGAACTTTATTCTAAGATCACTTTATTATATAAAAACAAAATTAAATACATAATAAGTAACATTGCAAGTAATTTATATGGTAAAGTACAATACAAATGAACCACTTATATTTATTTTAATTTAAACAAAACTTATAATATTATATTATATATAATATATAACTTATAATATAATATATATTAATATATATATATAACGAGTATAGTTAATGTGCATGCACGTCATACAAAAGACTAGTACTATATATAAAAGTGGAAATAAGGGGAAATAATGAGATTTTCAATAGCACCCTTAATGAAATTTAGAATATTCTAAAATAACTTTAGTCATAACCAAATAGAAAATTACATTTTATTAGTTGATTGGATATATTTATAAAAATTATTTTTTAAACCAATGATATATGATATGATTATTTTCTCACTTATGCGATGAGTGAGAGGTCTCGAGTTCGATTCCTCTTAACTATAAGTATATTCACCAATTTAATGAGTAGAGAATTACTCCTTATTATGTAGCCCATAATATTATTTTGCCTGCCAAATCTCCTAATGAATAAAAAAATTATTTTTTTAAATAAATAATTAAGCATTACAAAATTTTAAATTTTATCTTTATTAAAATTATTTTTTAATAAATATATATGAGGACATTTGAAGAATTATTTTATATTTTATTAATTAAAAATTTTAATTATTTTAGGATATAGGATATAGATAAAAAAGAAAGAAAATGTATTATTTTTATTAATATTCATTTTTCATTTATATGATTTGATTGGATATATTTTTTAAATAAATAAATTATTAAATAGACTACATAATATTTTATTTAGGAGAGAGATAAAAAAAAAGAAAAAAGTATATTATTTCTATTAATATTTTTCTTTATACTTATAAGATTTGATTAGATATTTTTTCTATAAAGTAAATTTTAAAATAAAATTTATATAATTAAACCTGAGATGGTAAATAGTTGAAAATTGTAATTTAAAAAGCATACAATATTTTATTGATATATTTATATATCTATGTACATTATAATGTTTTTTTGTTATGTGAAATTTCAAAGAATTTTATCGTTAAAAATAATTTTTTATTTCTTTTCCGTTACTGAATAATTTGTAACTACTATTATTTTCGTTACTGAATAATTTGTAACTACTATTATTTTAATTTAGTAAGATATTTATATATCCATTGCAATAAATAGATGACCTATTGATGATTAAGCATTTTTTATTTTCTTGTTATTTTTTCTCTTATATCCTAAATATGTTGACTTAAAAGAAAATAATGTTTAGGAAATTAGAAAAAAAAACTATAATTATATATTTATGTTTGAGTCACTTTTTAGGGTTTCAAGAATTTGTATATATCTACATATATTACTTTCTCTGATACACTGGATAAGAAATATTACGACTGTAGCCAAAGTGATTTCCATTGTCAATTCATATCATCTTTTCATTTTTTTTCTTTTACCTAGCAGTACAAAATAAGTTATTATTATTTTTCATTATAGTTGTATATAGATATTGATTTGGAGTTGAGCGCAGGGGTTGAGGATTGAATAATAGTTTAATTTAGCGACTAAAATATTATGTTTAAGGATTGTATTGAACTTTTTTAGCCCGCTTCATTATGTAAAAAATAGAATTAAGTACATAAGAAGTAAGATTTCAAGTAATTTGTACGATAAAATATAATATAAATTAATCATTTATATTTATTTTAATCTAAATAAAATTTATACTTTAATATTATATAGATAAAAAAATGAATATATAATGAGCATAAACGTGCAACGCACGTCATACAAAGGCCAGTAATTATAAATAGATTGATATCCTTTATTTTTTTATTTTGACTAATTTTTCAAATTTATTTTTTAAGGAGAAAATTTTTTTCAAATTTCTTGTTTACCAAGGAATTGATTAAATACTAATAAGATGACTTTTGCTTGGAAACGTTATAAGACTTTTTTTAGCTTAATAATATTAAATAATAAAAAAACAAAAACAAAAATTTAATATTACAAATTTATTCTACTCCTAATCAACCGTCCTGTCGTTGACTCTCATTAAATAAATATTATACATAAATAGGACTTTAATATTTCTGAATGATTGACGTACAATTTTAAATAATAAAAAATTTCACTTCCCTTTTTAATTCAATAATACTAAATGCTCTCCAGTTTTTTCAATAATTAAACAAGTAATTTAATAATATTTATATTATTTAAAATATTAAAATATTTCAGTTTTGTTTTAACAATTAATAAAAATAATCATATTATTACTAGGAAAATTTCAAAATCATTTTTCTCAAGCTATTAAAATTTGTAAATGAATATGAATAGAGATTGGGAAAATAGTTTTTCTGTTATTTTTTTTAATAAGCTTTTCAATTTAGACATTATTTGAATTGGCACTAATATTAATACTATTAATAACAGTATAAGTTTTTAAATATTTAATAATTAACTAAATAATATTATTAATATTCTTTCAAATTTCAATACTAAAATTTTTCAGTTTTCTAATAATTAATGCTATTAATAATGGTATTATCGATTCAAAGTGGAAAAGAAATGCAACGCAGGCAGAGGCAGGCTCCGAAAATCGAGAGAGTGGTGATAAAGCACGCTAAAGAGATTCCGCGAGTAAAGTGATGAGAATGGCACGTGCCACAGGAAAATATAAGCAGCTTCTCAATACGCATTCATTCTTGTGGCGATAAAGTTGAATAAAGGCGCGCAACCAAGCACTGTGTCTTCACGCTTGCACTGTGTTAGTCTACTACTCGTTACTTACTCGCAACAAACAAATACGTATATGTAATCTCACATATCATCTCTCTCGAACTTTTTCTCTAACCAAACACTGTAACAGCTCTCTCTCTCTCTCTCTTCACATTTCTCTCTTAATCGACGGGAATGGCCAGACCACCTGAAGATGTAATCGAGACCTTTATAAGAATCACTGGAGCGGCCGAGTCACACGCAGTTCGGAAACTGGAGGTGCATTTTCATTATCTTTCATTTTTATCCTGTATTTTCTCTGATTTTAAGAACACAGTATAACGTGGTTGATTCCATTACTTGATTTGCTATAGCTGGCTGTTATTTTCAAAATCTGAAGACACGGTGTTGATTTACTTTCTAGGGTTTTCTTTTTTCGCTTCTTTCGTTATATGCGTTCAAAATGTCTGTCTATTTGCACAATGCGATAACTGTGGGCGAATTTGCAAATTGCAAAATGTTGATGTGTATATTCACAAATAATTGACAAGATTAGCAGCTTCGAAGCCATCTGCCATCTTAAATTATTTAATTACAACCACATCTTGGTTTTATTTGAATATAATCAATTATCTTAATCTTTATGTCAAGGAAAATGAAAAGGAATCCAACACAACGGACTTCATCTTCGTCTAATACTGCAAGTTCATTTCCATTTATATGATGGACAAACTAGACAAATTTACCTGCTTTGCCTTTTAGCTTTTGGTCTGAATCTACTGAATCTCTCTTGTGATTGAACTCTATAATTGCATATCGAGAGACACGATCAATTTATCTCATCTATCTTATAGATTGGTCATCTGTAACGTTGATTTGGACAATGATTTGCTCTTGATATCAGTCCGATTTGAAGTAATGATAATTTCCATCTAACATCGTCCTTTTCTTGCTTTTCTCTGTGAATATCATAAGCATCTTCTGCTTTCAAATATGTAGCTTTTCTAATATTTTATTTTTTTGTAGATCTAGATGTTACACATGACGATGGTTTTATTGAATCATCTACCTTGCTATATGTTATAGCTAGCACGTATTTTTCAGATGGCAAAGTTGACGCTTTATTCTGGTTTTCATGTTTTTGTTGATGCCTTTGTATTACATGCGCTGCATGACTCGGGATTTCAAATATAAAAACATAGTGAAGATGGATTTATACATGCCTGAAAACGATCATCTGCTTATGTTTCCTTTGTATGATTTATAACTTGTATCTAATATATCCATAGATACCAGAAGATTTTCTACATTCTTTATATGTAGCAATCAGTTGCATTGTTTTGTATCTAATTTGTGGCTAGAACTGCACTGTGCTTGCCATAAGTCGTTTCTTTCTTTCTTTTTTTTTTCTCACTTGTATCTATCTTTCTACATTTCCTGACTTCTCCATGGTCTCTGGTTTATTTTTGTTTGGTAACCAGGAATATGGAGGCAATCTTGATGAGGCTGTCAATGCACATTTTAATGAAGTAGAAAGACCTATGTATGGCATCTATCAGGAACAATTAATTATTTATATATGTCATTTTTTTTTCTCCTTTTCTTTTGTACCTTATGAGATCACTATAAATTTTATGGCATTTATCGCTATCATCATTATCATTATAACATCTGTGATTTATATGCAGTGCAAATCCAGTGCCTGGTGTCTCTCCACAGCATGATTTTGTGCAAACGCCCAGTCAAATGCAAGCTAGTTCACGTGGGATTTTACCACTTCTCTCTGCTGCTAGAAGTTTTAAACCCTCATCACTACTTGATCCAAATTATAGGAGAAATCTTTTGAATCAAGTCGGTGCTTCTGTCTTCAATAATCATGGGCCACTACATTCACACACAGGAGAGTTCAACAATGCCTACAGCCAACCTTATCATTCAGCACCCAGGCCTGCCTTTGGATATGCAGATCAAAATCCATTATCTCATGGCCATCAATTTCATGGAAATGTCTCAAGAGATCACGGAACTCATTTGCATGGTAGTGATGTAGAAGAACAAATGATTCAATTAGCCATCGAGGCTTCAAAGCGGGAGGTAAAGGAGGGTCCTTAGAATATGCAAACAGTTATCCCAAATGTATATCAAAGCTATCATGTCTTCCTGGTTATGCTTTTTTAAGTGATTGCCACATATATTAATGCAAGCTTTGTTCCTCCTTTTTTTTATTTATTTATTTTTTTTTTTTGCCGTTTCTTTTTGAACTTGATGCAGGACTCCTTTGATATTCCACAAAGGCAGCTTCACATGGAAGATGATGAACTTGCTCATGCAATGTCATTGTCCCTGAAGGTTTTGCTTTTGTTCTGAAATTTATTTTACCTATCTTACATGTTGGTTCCTTTTAATATGAACTGTGTTCAGACAGCAGAACAAGAAAATGCAATACGTGAGCAGACAGTACAATACCAGAAACAAGTGGTAGCTCTCAATTCACCTGGAAGATCAGGGAAAACTACTGATGCCAGATGGCAGGTGAGTGTCGTGTTATGTTTATGAGATACAGATTTATTCGCACTTAACAAAGACTTGAAGAACATCACTCAAATGAGTTGAGAATAAGTGCATGAGAGTTTGTTTGTTGAAACAATGCTGTTGCATCTGATATTCATCACTTGGTGGAAACTGCAAGCTCTGTTCGGATTTATAAGAAACAAAATCTCTTCTGGATGTTTTTTCTTCGAAATTTTTACCAGGTTCTAAGTTTAAAATTACAGATCCATTTACATTAACCTAGTCTTATTCTTTCATCTTTGAAAATAAAGCCAGGAAGTTCATCATATCAAGGGGAAGCTGATCACTTGCAAGGGCAGTCATTGGTGAGTTAGAAGTCAATAGAGCAACTTTTATTTGTCTCATGCTGAAAAAGTAAACCTAACACTTTGTTATCTATGTGCTGATTATCTATGTGCTGATTAAGTGGGGTGGCATTTCTTCCAAGGAGCTTGATGAAGCAGCTCTTCTTGAGGCAGCAATTTTTGGTGAAACTCCTGGGGGGCATTCATTCCAACATACTCCTCATCCACAACATGCTCCAGATAAAAGTAGAGATCTTTGTCCACAGCAAGTACCCAGTCGCCCATCTCCTTCACAAAGCCAGCAGATACGAGAACAACAGGTATTAACCTTCTGCTAGCAGTTGCATTTTTTGTGAAATTACTCTTCTTGAGACAATTGGTCAAATATTACTTGCAGGATGATGAATATCTTGCATCTCTTTTGGCTGATATAGAAAAAGAAACGAATATTGTCAAGGAATCTGAAAATAAGATGCTTGACGGAAAAGTTGTGAGTTTATCTACTGAGTTATGGCATTGCTGCGTTTCATTTTGGTATTTATAAGTTTTTGAATTATATTTATTTTGGATTCATTTTCCACATGTACATTCTACAATCATAATCCTAATAACCTTAATTCCTCAAAACCTGTGTTAGTTTAAAAAAAATATATCACTACACGTATAGATATATAAGTCTCACTAATGACAGGAATCTGTGAGATCGCTGGCCGCAAAAGAAGCTTCACTTCCTAAGGAACCAGGAATTAATGATGAGAATGCAATAACTCTTCTTGTGCGTATGCCAGATGGCACCCGCCGTGGTCGTCGCTTTCTCAAGTCTGACAAGCTTCAGGTATTTTTCACAAATCACAAGCAAATTTGTTCATTATGTCTCTAAGCTAGACTGATTTTCCTTTTCGGGCTTTTTTCTCCTGCAGTTTCTTTTTGACTTTATTGATGTTGGTAGAACAGTGAAGCCTGGAACTTACAGGGTGGTAAGTGTCATATGAATTTTTTTCACTTTTCCCTTTATAACCTTCAGATTGTGATAGCTGTACTGTTTATGGGGTCTTACCTTAAAATGGTTGTTGGTGAAGCTAATTAGTGTAATCAAAGAAAGTGGGAGTATGGATGCTATTTCCACTATAGTACGATACATTCTGATTCATTGCTTCATTTGGTTTATGAACAGGTAAGGCCATATCCTAGACGTGCTTTCTGCGTAGGTGAAAGCTCATTAAGTTTGAATGAACTTGGTCTGACCAACAAACAGGAAGCCTTGTATTTAGAGTTGATATAAAGGACTTGAAATTAAGAAAAGATTGTGCTTGTTTAGTGATGCAGTCTCTTTGGTTGGAGCAACAGTAATCTGTCTAAGCTTAAAGCTGATGTCAATGACCGAACAAGGAAACCAAAATTTTAAATCTGTTTGGAAGTAGTCATTCTTTGACAGGGTCAGGTCCTGTGAATGCTGAAGGTCAAAAGTTTTTTGAAAATCCACTAGTTCTGGTTAGCATTTATTGTTGATCTGTCATTGGGCGAATGATCCAATGTTGGGGCGGTTGTCATGTAGTTTCTGTTACTTTAGTGAACTAGAAATTTACGAAAAAGAAACTTGGATGCTTTCAACTCAACGAGACAGTATTGAACAATTTCAATTTTAAATTAAATAATATTCGATTGCAAGTAATTATTTGATGACTTGTTCTTACAAGTCTTTAACTATAAAAATCTGTAATATATAAGCATGTTGATACAATTCGTTTGAGAAGTAATGGAGGATTCCCCGTCTGTAACTGTAAGCATGTGTAGAAACTCCATTAATATAAACAACCTATGTATTTGACCCTCGTATTGTCCCAAGAAAAAGGTTGGGTTGGGTTGTCAAAAAACAAAATCATCTCTGATTAAGAATTTATAATATTCAGAACAATGTAGCGGAGAAAGATAATCTCTATGAAGATTTATTAGATTCTCCTTGATTCTGTTCAGGATCTGGTGCGGTCCAATACTCCTTAACTGCAAAAAGAATCTTCTCCCTTTCGTGAGGACTCCTTTCATGGTCTGCAATTCTTGCATTCCATTGCATCACCTCTGCTATTTTCTTGACTTGTAACAATATATCTACATCATCTCGAATTATTACACTACCTTCCGGCCTTAAAATCCTATCCATTTCTAACAGAATATCTTCCATTTCACATCTGCAATGCAATGTTTTAGACATTTAGTCAAAGGGCCATGGCGTGCCATTAATATATGCACAAAATAAGCTATTCAATTGTAACCCAGTGATCGATCTGAGTACAAGATCTCCATATATTTTTGGTTTTGAAAATCCGCCATTAGCGTTACCTGTCCTTATATAAACTGAAAATCGAATCGGCATGAATAAAATCGTAAGTCCTTGGATAAGTAGACATGGCTTCACACCTACAACAGAGACAATAAGGATTACCAACAACCTGTAGCTACACATAACTGAAACATAATAACCTTGAACAATTTAGCAGCAACACAAATTTACTTTTTATAAGAATTATCTTTTAAGGTTTAATAAACAGTGGTTGGATTCGGCAAAATTAGTTGTTAACTATTTTAATATCTGTTAACTGTTTGAATAACCTTTCACAGAATACTAAAAGTTAAATATTATATGGTCCAACGTTGCTAAGCCTCGGCTATGTTGGGAGTTTATTAAAAAGCAACCGCAACACTACAACCAGTGGGTGGTTTAGCTGTTGCTTTTCTAAAGTTCGTGCGCGAAAGCACACGCTTATCAAATTATGATAGGATTAAGTTTTGTATGCACTCAAACCCTTTTTATGGCAATTTTAATTGGCTCGAGTCTAATATAGTAAAAATTTGATCCTCTCGTGTCTTAATATAAAGAGGAGAGTAAAAAAGCATACCAATTTTGATAAGTTCCAATCAGTCCACGTTCATAAATTGCCCCTAAAGTATTAACCTCAGCTTCCACAGGGACAACATTCATAACCCAAACAGGATCATCCACTAATGCAGCTGCAAACCCTCCCAAGTAAGCATTCATATCAAGTAAATTACGGTATCGCCCTTTCTCGGCTAGTTGATAGTCAATTGTTCTGTAATGTGCTATTCTTTTCTTCCATAACTCTGTATTTTTGGTAAAAATCTCTGCTGTGATCCCCTCCAAGCTTCCATTGCTAATCCTTGGAGGAATTGCAGTCAACCTTTCTGGCCATTTTGGTAATTCCCCACCTGCTATGTCTCTTATGTTGGACACCTCAGACAATGGTGTTAAACAAGTCTCCATTTTGGTGTACCTAAACCAAGTCAGTATGAACACTAATTAAGCATAAATGACAGAAAAAATTAAAATGGGAATAAAAATTCTTCTTTCTAAAAATGGCATATAAAAAGAAAAGGCACGAGATCAAATTAGGTTTTAGTGGTTGGACAGTTTCACCAACAAAAGAAAGACAGACCTTCAATTGGCCAGTTGTTAGGCACTCAAAACCTTTATTACCCAGTGGGTTTTGGTATAATTTCTAACTAAGGTGTTACTTAATTGTGTAATCTGAAAAGCAATATTTGATTTGCTGAGCTTAAATGAAGTAATTAAAATATTCCATGGACCATAAGTACTGACTAGAAACAACACTACTTAAAAGAAAGGACATATACCTAACTGCATAAATCAATTCTGAAGGCATGTGACATTAAAACCCAAGAAGAGAAATTTGCAATTCAAAAAAAAAAAAAAACTCTAATTGGTACATTACCATGCCTTATCAGGATCTCGTGACTCGCAGAAGAAAGGTTGCTTGAACACTTTTCTGTTGGCTATACAGTGAATATGATTTGTGGGTTTTTGCCAAATAGCAAGATCATCCTTCTGAATCAATTTTTTCCAGCATAAACTTTTGGCTACTGTCTCAATCTTAGCCTGTTCTTGATTAAGATCTTCAGGTGTTCTATCCCAACCTTTCCAATGATTTTCCCAATTAATTGGTGGCCCTGACAAAACCCAGTACCCACCCGGACGAAGAATTCGATCCACTTCGATTAAGTATTGCCCTTCTGCCCATTATAACCAAAATTAATAAGAAACTGAAGATGATACAGAGGGTGTTCTTGAAAAAAATGTAATAATTTCAAACTTCAATACCATTTTCAGCCCAGGGAATTAAGCAGCGAGAGCAATGAGCCATGTCAAAGGCTCTTGAAGGGTAAGGTTGCCTAATGGAAGCAAAAACTCCAATCAAGGCAGGAACTCCACGTTCAAGAGCAAATTGAACTTGAGCTTCATGAGTGTCTCTTGGTGCAAATGACACTGTTAATATGTTCCTTGACAGAAGGTAAGCTCCAAAACTTGCAACCTACAATATTCATTTAGGTCAATATAATTTCAAATAACAAATAATAATATATATTGAAATTTATTTAAAAAGAAATGAAATGCTATAATCTATAACCTGGTTAATTTAATTATGGATAATATTAGAAAAAAAAAGGTCCAAAGTCTAATAATTCCAAGTGAAGAAATTTGGCTAGTTGGTTAAAGTAGTTGGAACTGATAAACTTTACTTTAGCTTAACATATCAACTAAAATGATTATATGTAATAGAGAAATCATTAATTAGTTAGTAACATACTAAAAAATAAAAATAAAAATAAAAGTGTCATTGTCGTAGGAAGGCATAAATCTGTACGTTATGTTTGTATCCTGGGCTATGTTATTATTAAACAACCAACGACAGTTTCAAAGAACATTAAAAATATATATATAAAAAAATGATATTGACTAAATCATAATACTTCTGGTTAATTATATATATAATTATTAGGATATAATATTTTAGTGAATAAACAAAAGTCCAAAGTCTAACTAATTCAAATGAAGAATTAGAAGCTATGCTTCAAATAGTAGTGGACTGTGATAAACTCTTTGTAACCTTTATCGCTTAAATAAAACCTAAAATGCAGATTTATATTGTTTATAGAGATAACTTCATAATTTAGTTTATAACCATATATCTTCAATAAAATATAATATCATTTATAAAATATTATAAATAAACAGTGTCCATTCTCTTCTGTAGGTTATTGACCTAAAATCTGTTATAACGTATGTCGTCTATGTCCTGGATATGTCTAACTCTTATTAAATAAACTATAAACGTTTACTGTTTTTCTCTATTAGATAGAATATATAATAATATTATAATTAACGATATGATTTATACTATAGCTAATGTATAAATCAAGCCCAAGATATAGTTGCAGTTATAATTGTTTAAGTAATTACTTTTTTATTCTAAAACCATTAATAGGTTTTGGAGCTTTAACTACAGTGATATCGTAATTTTAATTCTGGTTATTTAATTCTAAATTTCAAGTGAATAACACAAACCCTCCCTAGGAATACAACCTAACTTCTGAAACCAGCTCGTGTTTATGTGTAATATAGTATGCTGTATTTGCTAAAGATATTAGTCTCCAAACTCTGAATATAATCAGTTGGTCAGGTGAAATTGAACAATTGGTTTTTTCATATATGATTTGTATTAAGCCATATTCTAAAATTCGAATACATTTTCGCCTGATTGGTAAGGAAAAACTACAGAGTGGAAACACTAAACATTTTAAATCCAATGCGTTTCACTTTTTTTACACGGACTTACAACATTGTGTCTCATTTTTGCGTTTTCTGACAATTTGCTTCGTTTCATGATCAATACATTTTGGGTGAGCCGTGACGAAGTTCTATATTTAAGTTAAAGAGTCCAATATACCTACGTTACGCCCGCAACCTGTTGTTTCAATGGCGGTCTTATCAACCCTCAAGAGGTATCAGCTTTGCCCAATTATGCGTTCGATATTTATGCATCAGTGCGCGAGGAATCAGGGATTCCACCGCCGAGGAACCGGATACCGTGTTCCCTCTCACCTTAACCAGTCGGGTGGCTGTACTCGACAGTTCATCTCCGTTGGAGAACTATTGTCAGCGACCAATACACTATCCCGTACCTACCGCCATTTGCTGAAACGGCACCCGGTTAACCTCAAAATACGTGCGCCCGGTAACACGACAGTGAAAATCTCGGTGGCCGCTAGGCTGCTCCTCGTATATCAGTGCCTGAGCGAATGCAGTCTGAGTGCGTTGCGTCTGGTTGCGTCTCGCATGGGCGTTACTCGGGATGGACGTGAGTAGGGTTCAAAGGATGTGAGGTGATGAGACTGTCGCCACCCTTGAACGGGCGGTTGGCAGTGGGAAGAGGGAGGTGAGCAAGTAGCGAGTGGGGTCGGGTTGGCGGATGTGTGGGGGTGACGAGCAAGGAGGAGGTTGCTCGAGAGGAGCGCATGACTGGTTAGGGATTACTGCTCCCGTGGTGGTGGAGAGAACCTTTTATGGTAAAAGTAAGACGGGCATGAAATATGTGTAATTGACCGGATGGGGAGAGATGGCTTCGGGGGGTTTGTGGAAGGAAAACCGCATGGGGTGGAGAGGAGTGCGCTCATTGATAAGTAGTAATAAATAAGCGTGCCGGCGAGAGGGCTATGGTTGGGGGTGGGTGGGTGGGATGGTTTTGAGATTAGATTCGTATTTTTATCTCATTCTACTTCCTTTACTTTTTTTTTTATTTTGTTGTTTATTTCGTGTTTTTATATTTGTATATAAATTCTGTTTTATTTATTTTTTTATATAAGTTGGGGCTGAGAGAGATTAGAGAGAGAACGTAAGGGTATATAATTGGTGATGATCGTGAGTGAACTTTCAAAGTTTTGAGGTCAATGAGATACAAGGTAGCATGGACTTGCATTCATTGCGTCCTACGCGATTCCCTTTCGTGCATATTGGTTTAAACTCTGCTAAGCGTGTCTTGAATTAATTCTATATTTCTATCGGAATATGTGTTTGTAAGGTAAGTTGTTAATAATAGCCCGGATTCGCTTCCTATTGCCATCATTCTTCCCGTTCTAGCTTTTATTATTTATTGGATTTAAAATTAAAATTCTAATTATCAAAAATAAATTTTTAATATATAGCTTTCATTACACCATCAAATACTCGTTTAAAACACTGTAACTCAACTATTAATATCAAAAAATAAACTTCTCACTTACATTATTATTAATTATAAGTTAAAAAAAAAAAAAATGTTACTATGCTTTTCACCAAAGTACATTAACCTTTACTGCCCTTATGTATTTACATTTCGAATGAACTTGCTACTACACTTCTTAAAAATTGTATTGTAAATTTTGTATTGTATTCTCTATTTCGGATGATTGGGAATTCTCTTGACTTTGTTTTGTCTTATAAGAACTGGTTTATATTGTAGGTTGAGCTCGTTATGATTTGTAGCAAAGGTCATAACGAGATTCGCATTTTCCATTTCAGAGCGTACTATAATTTTCTCGATACAGTTTTTATTATATTAAAATTAATAAATTTTGTACTTTACTAACAATTAGCCCTTCAATTTGTGCTATCTGCACGGTATATGCTTGTATCAAATAATATACATATACTATTTGATAATATATGAATTACTTAGATCTTACGCAAAGTAATTTAGCGAAGGGTTTATTGCTGCAGCTGTCCTGACACTCCAATAAAAGAAAGTAACTATTCTACATCTTATCTATTATTTGAACATTACAAACGCACAAATGAGAGAGTGCGATCAAAGTAGAATTACTCTTATATGCTGCTATCATATTATATTTAACATGACAATTGATGAGGAGTGATCTTAATATTATGATTAGTAATTAATCGTCTTGCTTTAGAAAACCATAAAATTCCATTTTTATATAGAGTAATTCTTTATGCAGAGATTTTGTAGTATCTAATTGGGACTAAAAAGCAAAAAGAAAGTGAGTTTTGCTCATTGCGACTATGGATTTCTCACTTTTCCTCCATTAGGTTACAGTTTGGTTATGACTAAGATCGTGATTTGTTGGTTTGCTCGTACTGTGCATGTGATAGAGCTGTGTAATAAAAAACGAGCCATTTAAGAGTCAGTTGATTATAATTCTTATTTGCCACACTCACTTTTGACTTTCGATTCTACATACAGCATAATAAACTTAGCTTTCATATTATAACTAACTATTTTCATTATTAATACATTTGTCGTTCAAAAATTTATTTTATTTTACAATATAATATATATAGACTAATTAAAATAATATTAACAGGATAAATTTACTTATTATAATTTCAGATTATTCAAATATATTAACATCTCTCAAAATGAAAATTAATAATATTAAATGTTAAATTTGGGTGTGGTCGCCTTCATAATTCAATATGTATATGTATAAGTGGAGCAGAGCAGCAGTAAAGTTGATGCACTGTTTACTAAGTGGATGTAACTTTCATTTGTTACCTTAAACCGAAAACGTCAAAGTATATATGTATTTCTCTTATTACTGTAGTTAATATCAGGGGATCTAGACAACCACGTCGCGGGACCAAAGAGAAGTGAGTGCGTCATAGAACTTCTCATTAAGGCCAGATCAGACGCGTACACGTTACATACTCCATTTGGAACATAAAATTCCTATATTAAATTTTCTTTACGCAGATACCATTAACTTCACCCTCATTTTATCTATTTTTAAATTTGTGTGCCCTTTTACCAGTATTATTTTGATCAATTATAATAATTTTATAAAAATTTATAATATTTAATTCATAATTATTAATTCATTAAATAACCTATTATAAGTATATTGAAAAATTATTATAAATTATTATTTCAAAAGTCTTGTTAACTACTTATTAATATACTAATAGCTAAATAATCTTTATGTTGTTATATATTGGAATTGATGCATATCTATATCAAAATTTGCTATAAATTCTAATTACATACTTATTTATTAAGTAAGTAGTTGTCACCAATTGTTAAATTCATATTATTCAGTATAGAAATTTATATATTTGGTGTTTATTTCATTAATTAACCATGTATGTTTGATTTGCAGATTAATAATTCTAAAATCATCATTTTAGAGAAGTTAATTCAATGAAATTAAATTTAAAGGGTTGAAATATATACCTTGGTAATAGAAAAATTAATAAAATTCATATAAGAAATCCAATTATAACTCTATACTTATTAATAATATAAAAATTAATAAATCATTGCTAAAATAATATTAATAATCTCATCATGAACTGTTTATGATAATTTAGAATGTAAAATACGAATTTAAAATAAATTAAGTACTAAGAGCAAAAAAAATGTAATTACATTTATTTTCTCACACGTCATCCAACAACCATTGTTCTATAATTTTTTTTTTTTTAAGTTATTGTGCTTGGGAATTTATGAAATTATACTATTAGTCTTAGACGATCTTTTAAAGGTAAATTGAGAATTTATATTGAAGCCGACTCATTATCTCTCCGCAAAGAATATATTAAAGGAAATGAACATTTTGAGGCACTAAGGAATTATCTTATTTGATTAAATAAACTTTTGTAATAAGCTGATTATGCTTTCTTTCTTGAGGTTTTTCGATGGTGTTGATTGTCAAGAATGGATACTCAACAACTTTCACCACTGATTCTTCCTTTGAGATCTCGTGCTGCCTGTGGTCCAAGCAGGCCTGATCATGTTAGTCTGAGAGATTGACAATTTCTTCTTCAGGTCAACACGATATTTTTCCAACGAAACGTTTAGAAAATAAATAATATTTATGGGATTGGGCTCCAAAAAAGCCCAAGTTAACAGGATGCAAGCGTGTCAATTTTGGAGTCTTACCTCTTCAGTGGCCAATATTTAAAGTAATAAAAAAAAAAATACATTCTTTGCTTTGGTCTAAACTTTTACAGTACAATTTCTTTTTTTTAAAGCTACGCATATTCTTATGACTTAGGCTTTATAAAGTTTTAATAAAATAATTCTATTAATCTCAAAACTTCTCTCTGATAGCCGTTTTCTAAAATATTTTAAAATATGATATGTAGATCTCCATTTATCAGAGACCGTCTAATTCGATTTTGAAGAACTACAATTTCGATTTGAGTTTTATTATACAATTTAATGTGTTTTTCTACCCTTCCTCTGCAATTGTCTATTAGTAAATACATTCGCAGGAATATTCTTTTCATTCATATCGTCTGTATTGCACATATTGAACTATAAATATAATTAAATATTTTTATTTTATTGCAATTTCAAGAGAGAGAAAGAAAAGTTGTCTATGGAAGTGGTCGTCATCTTCTAATGTTAAGTAATATCTATCTCATTGAACACAACATCATTCATTGATCTTTTGACAATTTGAATAAATTGTAGAATCGTAAAGCAGTTGCATATATCATTTATTATATTAATATCTATATAATTCAAACAAATTATAATAAAATAAATTATACATCGCAAAGAATAAAAATAATTTAATTTGCTTATCTAACTTATTTTAAATATAGCTTTGACTTGAAGATAAATTTATTAAAATATAATTTTAGAATGAAGTAAGTTGAATAATTCCTAAAATACATTAGCATAATGCTTTTAAAAAATTATTTTCTCTATACATACAAATTTAAGATAATGAAATTCTTTTTTTTTGTTCTGTATATTGAAAATGAATCAAAATTCAATTTATATCGGTTATTTATTATCTAAATTGAATGACACTTAGTATTGTAACACTTGCCTGATCCAACCCTTTGTGACGGCCTAACCAAAGAATAACAGATAATCTCTCACATCTATATCTATACTGATACACATCGTCATCAGCATTGACTCGCTGATATGGCCATGTGTTATGATTTGCATTTTGCGTGCGGCTCGAGTCAGTACTCTCACGGCATGACTGTACTTTTCTTCAAATGGTTGCGATTTCCAAACTTGATATCGAAGCGTACACGACAATCAAGTTCAACAATTGATTGTAAATTTCTATCATTTAATCATATTTAATTTTCAGTCCATCAATAACTTATATCAATTCCCTTTTTTTTTTTTTTTTCTATCTTATTAAAAACACAATGACACGTAAATGGTAGCTTGTAGGCTTGTTTTATTTGCTACTTGTCGTTTTGTAATTTATTATGTTTGCCACATGGAAAAACATAATTATTATAATATTAAGGATCTAAATTCATAAATAAGTGATATTTGTTTATATGATTATTTTTTTAATTGAAAATATTATTTTTAATTATTTTATTTTATATCATAACTTAACATATTTAAATTATTTTAACTTCGATTTTTGATTTTTTAATATAATCTGAAATTTAACTCGGTTTAAAAAATCAGCTGTAATGGAAAGTATATTTACTATATTTAACTAATCCATTATACTATTATTTTGCATATATACTGATATAAAATAAAACATTGTGTAATATTAATGGACTAGAATTATGAAATAAGGAAGCTGTTAAATCTATATTAAAATACTATTTAATATCTTAATCCCAAGATATTAGCAATTTATATGACAACATATATCAATTTTTATGGAACCTGGCTATATTGATTCTATCCTATAACCTTCATCAGTCGGATTATATTTTCTTTTTCATTTCTTTTTTTATTTTCATAAGATCTAAGATCATCGATATATCATAACTCAATAATGCCACTTATATCTGAAAGAATTATCACGTCAGACTGTGTTGTCCCCCTTAAAAGCCTTAAATTAAGTTAAAACATCGGTTTCCCATTTTTTAATTAATAAACTATACTGAGGAGAAGTGTTCAGGCTTCATCACGGTCGACCAATTAATACCCAGATGCCGATAACGGACTATATACAATATGTTAATTACCATTACTTTGTT
>NW_023591259.1:0-14460 GCF_014843425.1 Jatropha curcas | reverse complement strand
TCTTATTCAAGCTTATTAATAAGGGTTACGTGCAATAATACTTTACTTGTTTAAGTTTGTTTTTACACATGGTTAGGGTTTTTGAATATGTTTTGGGAACTCTTTGTATGTTTTGGTTTATAGTTGTTGAAAATGATTTTGATTTGCGGCTCTACTATGCATGATTGAGACGTGGTATGATGAGATGGATTTTCTTATTGTGGAAGCTTATGATTTCATAATGCTAGGGTTTATCAGCCCTTATAAATAGGCGGACGCGCTATTTGTGTGATGGGGTGGTGCTTTCATAAGGCCACGGGTGGGTGGCTTTCATAGGCCCGATTGGTGTGAGGGGGGTGGTGGCTTTCATAGGGCCACGAGTAATGTGATGGGGGTGGCGCTCATATAGGCCACGATCAAATTCGCTTTATTGTGTCATTCTGCAGTGAGTAACGAGCCTTAAAAAAAAAAAAAAAATGAAAATTTTATTTTTTGTTGCTATAAAAGAAATGAAGACATATTGTATTTTAACTTCTCAGTTGCCTTCAAAGTATTCTGAATTAAAATATGGATTTCGGTAATTATATAGTTGAGTAATTTAAGTTTTTAACCTTGGCTTTTCTTGTTAATTAAATTGTTGGTTAATTTAGCAGAACCACTGAGTCTTCCATTCAGCGCGGATTGAATTTTTTCCACGCGCAGTTAGGGAGCGGAAGGGCGTGTTCTTCCAAGACCAGAAGCGAGGAAGCATCAAGAGCTAGATATCGCATTTTGGGTAGGAATACTTTGTAAATGGTGATTTTATTTGGCATCGTAATAAATCATTGTCGTTGTGAAGGTTGGATGTAATAAGTTTATAATGTAAATAAGAAGTTAGATTATTTAGGAAATAACATCTTATTATATTTTTGGTGTTTGATTGATATAGAATTTCATTGAAAAGATGTTGTTTCGAATATTATGCGTATGTTGATGGATATTTTTAGGAAGTGCTTGTGGTCATGTTGTGTTGAATTGGGAGTTTTTTGGGGTTAGGAAGAAAAATTGGAGAGCTGTGTATAATTTTCTTTGTGTGGCAAGTTTCTAATTTTTAGGCGGAAAAACTCTTTGCGAAATTTTTTTTTCCGTAAGGAATTTCCTTAAATATTATTTTTGTAAAAAATAAAAGAAACAAACAAAATGTTAATTATTGCCTCTTAATGAAATTTTAACCACTTCTAATTTGTGATCTAAGCTTTAATAAGTGAACATAAAGACGGTGCTCCGGCAATCGATATGTGGCATCCGCCGTCTGGTGTGCGGGATTGGCCGGTGGGTGTGTACAATTTTGTTGTTAGAATTTATATCATCTTGGGATTGGAGATATTGTTATTAATAACTAAGTAATAAAGGGTAAAATTTATTTTCTGAACTTGCGAGAATAATTCCAATTTGGCCTAAAAATTAACTTTTTATATAATTGACTTCTAATTTGCCAACAAAAAAGGATTAAAAGCTTAATTTTTCCTAAAAAAATATTTACAAAGTTCTAAATTATTTTAAAATTTGAAAAAAAATTACAAATAAATAGGGTGGTAAATTAATCTTTAATTTATAATGTTTACTTTAATACTGCATGGATTTGTGGCGGCAAAATGGTAGCATTTTGAAATCTAGATTAAGAAGGTTGGCCGTGTTTGATTTCATGGTTGGGTTCAAATTTCATTTTTATGCATTTTTATACATGTGATTCAATCATTATACTAATGTAATGAATTTTGATATTTTCAAATTTCAATATTAAATTATTTTATGCCTTCTACTCTAAAAATCATTAAATAATGTTTTATATTTTGTAGCTCATTTAAATAAATAAGTTCTTCAATGTTAATTTTTCCATTTAATTGTAATAAAAATGTACCAGTTTACCTTTAATAAAACTTGAAATTTCTTTTTATGTATTAAAGGCCAATCAAGTTATGGCCCTTTTTTTTTTCAATATTTAATCTTGCTTTGTGTACTGTTGGAGGGTTGTCTTGCTTTGTGCATGAGTTTTTTTTTATCTATGGGCGGTCTTAGAGTCAATGTGCTGCTCATTGGGTGGTGCATGAAAACAATGGGCTGCCCCCTTGCGCTAATCAGATGAATGGAGGAAGCTGAGAGTGCCAGTTGCAGTCCAAAAAGGCCAATCGGCTGAACAACCCAATTTATGATCCTCTGTCCTAGTTTTTTGGGAAGGCTGTTGATGGATTAGGAACGTTCTTTACAAATGAGAGCATGAAAGGGTTCTAATGGCAAACCCTCTTGGAGAACCTGACAGGGGTATTCATCGTTAGTGAGCGTTGCCCATCGAGTTTTTACTCCTTCTAATTTTTTCACAATTATTGGGTCTAAATAGGATTTCTAATAGGGGGGCCCTGGTCTTTTAATAATCATACGTTTTGAGTGCTGGAGAAGATTTTATCGAGGACAATTCCAAAGATTATCCAGTTTTTTCACTCCTTATTAGGTTAAGTTCCTATGATTTGCCAATGGGAGGTTACTGCTTCTGAGGATGTAGGCAATAGTTTAGTGATTTCATCGGAACTTTCTTTAGAGTACGATCTAAAACAACCTATGGGTCCCCATGAACGATCGTACATGGGTCATTACGCGGTTCGTGTGGGACATCAGGAACTTGAAGAGGTTGGAAGAGAGGTGAGACATAATGATGGCTCGGTGAAAACTGTTAATTTTAAGTATGAGAGCGTTGCCCAATTTTTCTATTTTTTTTGTGTGGATGCTTGGGCCCACAAACTGAAGGCCTACATGAAAAGCTATTTTTCCTTGCCGGAAAGGAGTGACTGACAGGGCCTTGGGGAACAGTGGGGCTCTGGGCAACTGTCACAGTAAGCGTTAAGCTCAGAGGGATGATTCTTCGTTGGTTCGGGATGTTTGCAGGTAATCATTGGCTGATAGTGTGGGTTCACATAGCTTGGTGGCTGGGCAACCAACACCGGATGTGGCAGGGTGGAGCCAATCACATTTGACTTGGGAGATTCTATTCCTTGAACTTTCAGAATCGCAAAACAAACATCTTGGGTGCCGAGTGCTTTGTGGAGTTGGCATCTTAGCCCGAGGGAATACTGCTGAGCCCTGTATGTTTGGATATAGATAATGAAATTGTGACTATTTATCGGATAGCCAAAGAAAGAGGCTCCAAATGTGGGAATCTAGTATGTTCCATGCATGTTAAGCGAATGGCACCTGATATTTAGAAGAGCCTAGTGGATGAGTTTTGCTTCCTTTGGTGAAGGATGTTGACACTGACTTATTATCAGCGAATACTGCTCAGCAGCCTGCTAGGGCCATGAGTTGTCTGACGCTGGAGTTGTCGAGGTCTGGGCAAATCCCACATGTAGTCTTAGTTCTAAGGAATTTCTTCGATGTAAATAAGCCTGACTTTGTTTTTTTTAATTGAAACTTTGTCAATGTTAGAAGGATGGATTGCTATTCGACATCAAGTAGGTTTTGATTTTTGTTTTGCTTATTGATTCTTTGGGCGTTCTAAGTGGTTTCGTTGTCTTGTGAAAATAAAAAAGAATATGACATCGAGTTGTTGGTTATTCTTCCCGCTCTAATTGATAGTTCAATGTTTTTTTATGGTGGTAGTGCTTCTTGGCATTTTACAAGCTTTAACAATATATTCAACAAGTCCCATAGTCCAGCATCGTGCTTTCTTTTGCGTCAGTTAGTAGATCTATTTCTAGCCTTCCTTGTGTCCCTGTTCAGTGAACTAAAATGACAATGGCCTTTACTGAGTTAGATTAGAGGCAGTATGTAGTTTGGAATTCTAAATTGTAAACCCTTCGGTCCACCCGTAAACCGAATGGAACCGAGTCGAGATGTACATACAAACACTGGGTTGACTGTATGAATTAGAACCAATGGCTGATACTCAAATCATACTGAGATATTTATATCTATATATCTTTACAAGATGAAGTTTAACATTAACTAGTCGTATGAAATATTTATATACATTTATAAACAGTGTTCAAAATGAAGATGGGCCTCAACTGTTGCCCTGTAACATCGCCATGAAAGAATAAATAAAAGATACCATATCAAAATAGGGAGCTACCCTGAAAACCGTGTCTTCCTACAGATGAAACTGCTGCAGGTTTGTACACTGTCGCTCTATAGAACCAGTCTCAAAAACCTCAGTAAACAGGTAAATCTCGCTGAGCTAAATACACTCAAGTGGATATCTCAATATAGAAAGAACATAATTAAGCACACCAATAATATGCAGAAAAGAATTATGTAAGTACATATAATCACCATACATATGGCTTTTCATTCATTGACTGATACTTTCTTACTGTTTATTTTAACTGTTGATTCGTGCAATAGCAAGGTTAAATATTTGTTATGGCCCTAAGGTTATAGTGAAACCGAAGTGGATAAGATAAACTGTATTGAAAACTGGATGAAATTGTATGCTATTAGGCCCCGAACGGATTCGCCTATGGCCCAATATTTGTCCGTTTTGGGTGCCCCTAACCGGATTGACCGCCGGTTTTTAATTCATATCACCTCAACCGGCCTGTAGCCGGAGTTCCAAACTGTAATGGGGCAGATCTGCTCATTCTTTTATGTCGGCGACATTAGCCTTAATCTACATGGTTTCTAACCTACACCTTCAACGGAGCTTAAGATTGCATGTCAAACAATGTAACACATAGCACATAAAGGTTTCACAAACGTCATAAGTTCATTCATATTAATTTGATTTCAAACAACCATATTAATGCTTACATTGTTGTTTTTAACTCCATGTTCTTATATTAATATTTGTGTTTTACAATGATTGGATTCATGCAATGGTTTGAGCAAAAGGAATGGTAATTGTATAGAAAATGAAGTTCCCAAAATGCAATGAAAAACACAAGTCGCGGAGCTGCGCAGGAACAAGTCGCGAGCGCTGAGATGCTTCCCAAGGGAGGAAGTCGCGAGCGCGTCTTCAAACCTCGCGAGCGCGAGAAGTGCATCGAGAGTCAGAGAAGGTTTCTGGCTGCAAGTTTCGCGACCCGCGCAGCACAAGTTTTGCGACGCGGCAGATGAAGTCGCGATTGCGCAATGTGAAGTTTGTCGAAGCGCGAGATTGGTGCCATTTGAGTTTAGTCAGAGAGTTTTTGGGCCAAAGTCGCGACCACGCGTATGTGCAAGTCGCGAGCGCGACTTGCTTTCCCAGATCCGCGCGGGCCGCCGCGACGTGTTTTCCAGATTGGTGCAGTCTGGTGTTTCTTTTTGGCCATAACCTCTTGAATATACAACTTTCAATTGAGTGATTCAAAAGCCTCCACGTAAAGATACACATAGCGGAACAACAATAACTCTTTCTATGACAACTTCCTAGTTCCCATCATTTTAATAGGGTCAAACTCAAGATGAAGCTTGCTGGTAAAAATGTCGCAGCAAACTCTGTTTCAACAAAACTCAAATTTCCACTTCCCATCCCTGTTTTTCATATCATTTCCATCCCTTCACTCAACAATAAAGCAACATATATTCTCATTAGCACACCACTACACCACTTTGCTGCGAAAAGAAATTAGTATTCAACGATGAAGAATATAAAACCTTGACTTCAAAAAGCTTGCACTCTGTTTTTAGTTTTCCTTTTTCTGCTGTCTTAGAGGCTCCCTTCTCCTATAATACATCAAAATTCTCATGAAATTATCTACCAATGATACATCAAAGTAGTTGAAGTTGGATAACCATAGAGGGACAAAACTTTCTACTTACTTGGATGGTGACTTACTGGCTTACGAACCATGCAAATGAAAAGGAAAAGAGAAGGGAAAGTAAGAAGAGAATGAAAACATGAAAATGGTGGAAAGTGAAAATGATATCAACGGGTTGTGGCTCTAGAAAATTCCATGAGATTTTTGTGCCAGTTCTAAATGGTAATCTCAATTAATTAATGGTACATATCTAAATACCCCAAGCTGTGATGTCCTCATCCAAAGCAGGTCCTAAACTTGTGTTCATGCATAAAGTTCCACTGTACTCTCATTCAATCCAAATTCAGGTTTGGTTTTCAACCTGACTCAACTCAAGAGGATGTTACATAAATCTTCTTCGTGGGTCTCGGGATATGGTTGATGCCCTGCAATTTTATATGAGAATCTTCCTTTAAACTGGCTATCCTTTTACGTGGTTTTAAGGGCCAGGGTGAGGCCAACACATTAAAAGAACGGCTCAATAGAGCATTGGTTGACAAAAATCATGGTTAGAGTGGCTTTTTCCCCCATTGTTAGGTTACAGAATGTTCAGGTGTCCCGACTTCTACATCACCTCAACTCCTAATTTTATTGCTTTCAAAAACAAGGGTTCAGTCAGAAGCATTCATTTTCCAACTTTGAGATGCCATGGTTTGAGGGAGGCAAGGAATTGTAGGTATTGTTACAAGAAGGTTGGTTTCTAGTTGATCAATATGATATTCTGAGCAAGATTGGAAGAAACTATAGGTCGGCTTTGGATGTGTAGGATAAAGATCTTTCAATTGTGTTTTTGAAGAGATCTTCAAGGAATCTCAAGAATCGATTGACTGAGTTTACAGATGCTGAACTGGATTCCCTGGTTTCCTCTGTCCATGGAGTTGGAAGCCAAACTAAGGTTGATTTAAATAATCCTCTTTAGGTCAAGAGGAGATTTTTTGTTGCCCAAAGGTCCAAGTTGTTATGGATGAAGCATGGAAGACCTTAAATACAAAATCCTTTTGCACAGCTTCACAGCAGAGAAGTTGTATAAATGCTTTACTAGGTTGGGTTGATAGTTTTCTGGTGCCTTTGGAGCAAGGATTGTTCTGGGCATGGAAGCAATTATTGGGCTTTATTTTAACAGAGTTATTTACAGTGTCAACCCTATTGGGAAACTTGTTACTTCTTTTTGATCTCTCCCTCTATTACGGTGGAAGATAACAATTTCTTCCTTGCACTTTTTTGGATGAGAAGTTTAATCGTGCCTCTTTTAAAAATGCATCCAGACAAGGCGCCCGGGTCCGGACCTTGTTTTATCAGAAGGTTTTGGCATGTAGTTGGTGGAATGATGTGATTCTCATTACAGGGAATTGGCTAAGTAAAGTGCTTGTTTCCTGTCGTTTTAATAATCAATTATTGTTTCTTATTCCTAACAGTGGTAACCTCAGTTTACTAAAGAATTTTAGGCCAAATCTCATTGTGTTAATGTGGCTCTATAAGATATTGGCTAAGTTTTGGCTAACCGGCTTAAGAAACCTCGCCTTCCGACCTAAAATTATTTTAAGTCCGTCCCAATCGGCTTTTTGTTCCTAGTCATTTGATTACAGATAATGTTCTCGGTGGCTTTTGAGTTGTTGCATTTTTGTAAGCACAGAAAAAAGTCTGGTAAAAGGGGGGTTAGCAACTTTAAAAGGTTGACATAAGCAAAGCCCAATGATCACATGGATTGGGTTGTGTTTTCTGAAGGATATGATTTAGTGTATGGGTTTTTTACTGCCCCGTTAAGTGGGATTCTCATGATGCTTTTGCATTTTTGTCCTGTCGGCTTTTTGAGGGTGTGTTTTTAAATGGAAAATTTATTGGACCTATTCATTCCTGAAACGAGGTTTGCATCAAGGGGTGAATCCAACTCTCTCTGTATCTTTTTTTATATATGTGCAGCATAGTCGCTTTCAACCGTTATTCCATGAGAGTGGAATAGACGCTTAACGTGCAAATTCATAGGTTTCAGGTCAAGCAGGGGTATTAACTTCCCGGCGAGTGTCTCAATTTACTATTTGCAAATGAACATTTTTTCCTTTTTTGGGCCACTGCAAGAGGAATTTTAGTAAAGGTGAACGAAATCCATCTATGTCTATGAACAAGCTTCAGGCAAAAGTGGTTAACTTTAGTAGCCTGGTAATTCATTTGTAATCCCAATACCTATGCTCTAAATAAGGACCCACTAATTTCTAATATCCTCATGTTCAATATGATTTTGGTAATGATCAACTATCATGGCCTAACTTCTATGGTTTGCAAGGGAGTAAAGGTGGTTTTTGTATATATTCATGACCAGCTGTGGAGATAGTGCAAGGAAGGAAGGAGTCGATTTCTCTCTAAAGCCTACGAAAAGAGGCTTTCTGTTGAAGTCGTTACTCAAAGTTGTGCCAACTTATTGCAGTGAAGTGTTTTTTCCTTTTGCCTTTTCCACATGTTTTGGAGCTTGAGCGTGTGCTGAACAGTTTTTTAGTGGCACACTAAAAAAGGCATGTGGGAAGGAGTATGCCACTGGCTTGCTTTGGGAGCGAATATGTATGAAGTAAATTGGATGGGGTATGGGTTTCCAGCATTGCAATAGATTTCAATTTAAAGCTTTCTTGGGTAATGCAGGATTTTTTCAGCTTTCTATCAGTCGAGGGTAACTCTTCTTGCTTGTAATACTTAAAGTTAAATATTATTCGCAATGGGGAATTTGTGTAAACATGCTAATGTTAGGGTAAGACTCGAGCTAATATTTGGGATGAGTCTTTTGTTTCGCTCCACATCATTGCTAAATGAAGGTTTACATTGGAAAGTATGGAATGGTTTATCGAAATCAATGTTTGAAAGGAAACCGTTGACACGCGTGTGTTTTGGATTGGTTTAAATTTTTGTGTGGACTCCTTTGCTTATTTTCGGCTTTGAGGACCTAAATGTGTGTAGAATTTGGATTGATCGCAATGAGACCAGGAAATCTGAATGAAGAGTTTTGAATTCGAAGGTCTCCTTTTCCCTTGTGATGCTGCTCAGGTGCTTAGCGGTCCTACTAAGCCCTCCATGCTGGTGATGATCTAGCTTTATGGCACTAGTCTAAAAAGAGGGCATCCACACCAGTGAAGTTAACCTATTAGGTAGCATTTTAAAGATGACTGGTTTCAGGCAAAGCACTGATTTTGGAAGAGGCTATGGCATCTTCCATTCCACCACAAGTATACAAAATTTTCCTAATGGCGATTGGAGGGGATGTGATCACAAACTCGGCTCTGTTTGTCCTTCTGTAGAGGTTATTTTTTGTGATCAGAACTGTGATTTTTTATGGACTTGTATGGTGAAGATATTTGCACATTCTGTTGCGCTGTCACGGGCTCACGATGTGTGGTTCATGCTGGGTGTTTGGATGTTTGGGCTGAAATTGCGATATCTAGAGTAAAGAGTTTTGGGTAATGGGGTTACAATGTGTAGTGGCCTGGGATGGGTCAGCAACAACTAGTGGAGTGTTTGCATTGTGGCTTGGTTTTTTTGTGGTTTTCCATTGGTAACTTAACCTTATCTGGCAGCAAGTTTTTGAGCACCCTTAGATTTGGTGTCTCAGGCTTTACAGTAATTTGCAAGAATATAGCTGTGTCAGGCTATGGGCTAATGGAATGAGTTGAGTAGGGAGTATTCAGACTCGTGTGGTGCCTTAGTTCGAGGACTGCTCTTTCGCGCAGTACGAGATGTCCTGTAGTCGGGTTCCTCAAGTGCAACATTTGAATAGTGCTTGTTTTCCAAGATGCCAATCGGTCTGGTTTTGGTGCCTGTAATTCGGGCAAAACATCCAAGGGGCGTTTTTGTGCTGGCATGTTACAAGTTTATTTTTCTTGGAGCCTATGAGCCGCGAAATGGTTGACGGGTCCTTTGCTGCAGTGAGGTTCTAGAGATGGTTTTTGAAGCAACATCAAGTTTGCTAATTGGTTTGCATGAAGATTGATGCTTTGAAGGTCTTGATTCTCTGGTCCTGATCACAACACGTACTGAGTGGGGGGTGTATTTCAGATTGGTATTGAATTTAGCTTATTGGAGGCCCGAATAAGTTTGATTGTGGCTTGGTACCAAAGGCAAGCGAATAAGGTGCTTATGGCTCACTTGCCCGAGTTGCTCCTTCCTTATGCCCTTAATCTTCCACTATTGGTTTAAGTTTGTTTGGCTTAAGGGTCAATTTTTATCCTAAGATTTTGATGATTTATGCAAAACAATAAAATTTTTTTCTTTGTATGTGCTAAAGTTATTTTTATGCAGAACTTTTAATTATTGAGTTATTGAACGAAATCAAGCTCGGTCAATTCAAGCATTTTTTTATTAAAGACCATGGAGATTTTGAAAGATCTGTTTAGTGGTTAGTAGTTTATTAAACGTTAGAAATATTACAAGATATTTTCTTATCATCTCTTCAAAAATCATTTTTTGGGATATTCTCGAAAGCTGCCCTTAAAAGAAAAGCTCAAATCTTTGTCTTCTTTTAATTTCGCTTTCCCTAAATGAAAAAGAATTTTGGCAAAAATATTCCTAGTATTATTAAAGGAGTTTCCAGCAAAAAAAGGTTCTCATGGCATTGCTTTGTATTTTAAAAATATCAGAATATTCTATTGTCCATTAAAAACTAAATTTCAAACGTTTCTATAACGGGAATCTCAATCCCTCTTATAAAAACGCTTCTCTCTCTTTCCAAAAATTATCGTTTTTGCAAAGAGTAAAGGGTCCATTATTCAAAGTTTTAGATCTCTTAGATGGCTCTTGTTGGCCTCAAGGGTCAAATTTCAATCTGGATTTTGATGATTAAGTCACCAAAAACAGAATAAATTAAAATTAATGTTATTTGTTCAGATATTTTTAATGCAGATTTTGTATGGAAAGAAATCGTAAACAAGGCAAGTCCCTCTACATTGAGTGTGAAGATTATCCGAAGACCCTAGTGGTTAGGTATTTAGGATACTTTGTAGGATAGAGAGAAAATTCATATATGAGCACATAAATTAAATTTTTTTCTCTCATTCAAAATATTTTTCGAAAATTAGATTTTTCGAATAAATTGGTTTATTTGTTTTTGAAAATGTTCTTTAAAGTTAAAATGATTTAATTTCCTAAAACTAAAGAGATTAGGTCTCCAAGGTTTTTGGTAATAAATCATACACTATCCTTTTTGGAAATCTCTTTGAAAAATCTAAAGGTACTTCAATTTATTCTCTTACCTTAAAAACGAAGGAAGAATCTTTTCGTTTTTAGTAAGAACATCTTTCCGTAAAAATTTTCCGTAAACCTATTTTTTTCGCAAATAATGCTTGCCCTGAAATCTTTTGGGTTAAAGAAAGAAAATCGTGTTTTATTCTCTTACCAAAAAGGATAAAATAAAAATTTTTTGGTAACAAACGATTTTCGCATCTTCCTAAATAAGGAAAGCCCAATAATTCTGATTTCAAATGAAAATAATTCAACTTTCCAAAGCAAGAGACCCGATGCTCTCTATAAATCAGGGAGCTTTCACGTCTTTGAGCTATGGTGAAGTAAGAGTTTTCTCGTTTTAAGAGCATTCTCTCATTTGAATCAAATCTTTATTCCAAAACTTACTCTCTACATTTTTTCCTTTTCATCTTTACACTTAACGCATTTATCTTTTAAAGAGAAAAGAATTTTTCTACTACTTTGGAAAAACCGGTTCTGAGTTCTAAAACGATTTTCTAATCTGATAACTGTTTTTCCTGTTGCTTATATGTGCATTCTTTTCTGTCTATTTAGATTCATCGTAATCTATAGTAGACAGGCTTTTTATTTGATAAAACAATTGTGGTAATAGCTTAGGTGAGAAGCTATTGTGATATGAGGTTATTCAAGCAAACCTTCTCTATGTGTGGGATTCTAATGTCTTTGAATTGACATTTCTGTACTCTGCCAAAAACCAGAAAGGGTTGAGGGTTTAATAGAACCTTTGGAAACAAATCCTAGGTGGGGATTAAAAGGGTAGATCTAGGTGTTGAATCTTATTGCCTTGTACTGTTTGGTTTGTACTCTTACCCTTGGAAAAGAGATAACATAGTTTGAAGGATCTTCAAGATGGCGTCTTGGGGAGTGGACTGTAGGCGAGTTAGTGCGAACGCACTATAAATGCAATTTGTGTTTTTCAATTCTTTCTTTCTGCAGTTTGCTTTGACACTGCTTTTATTCAACATTCTGTCTACATTTTAAGAAAATGCTAAAGTTGAAAATGAATTTATTGGTTCTAAAACGGTAATAAAGTCTCTTATCTGTTCTGAAACATTTAGAACTCTGGAATTCCTGATAATGACATATACCATCGTTCCTAACGTCTTCTATTCACAGTATCATCTCACTGCTTGGGTTTCTAATTAATTTTCTAAACTTTATGAAGGAAAGTTCCTAAATTACAATAGCTTTCCATCGTAAAGTAGTTCTGACACTTGATTAAGGCTTTGGTGGGGAAGTCAGTTTTCTAAATTCAATAACTGTTCTCACACAATCGTATGTGATTTTCTTAAACTTAATGAGGAAGTTCTTAATTTCCAATAGCCTTTTCCTTCATAAAGAAGTTCTAATATTGAATAAAGTCAGTGTGGAAGCAGTTCTAATCGACTAGTTTGAATTTGCCACAGGCTTTATCTTTTATGCAAATAGAAACATTGTGAAGGTGATTCTAATCCATATTCTATTTCTCACAAAGTTTCTTTGCTTTTCCGCTGCACTTAGAGTTTTCTTATTATTTTGTTTTAGAAATTCTAAAATTTCTATCTGTTTATAGAAAACACCAATTCACCCCCCCCCCTCTTGGGTTTTTGTGCCATACATATAACGGGACCTACAATCTGGTAATCAGAGCCTTGGCTCTTTGACTTACGGAAGCTTAACTCACTTAAGAGATAAGATCCACTGGCAACCCCAACTTTCTCTTACTTCTCTAAGAAGGCACAATCTGTAGACCTCCTTTGTTCAATGGCTCTAATTACTCTTACTGGAAAACTAGAATGGAGAATTTCATGAAATCAGTTGATATAAACTGCTGGAGAAATTTTACCACTGGTCCTCGTATTCCCATGAAAATTGTAGGAGATGAGTCAGTTAGAAAAATAGAAGAAGAATATACAGATGGTGATTGGAATGACATTGCTGTAAATGCAAAAGCCATTAATATTCTTCATTGTGCTTTAGATGCAACTGAATATAACAAAGTGTCTTGATATAAATCTGCAACAGAGGTATGGCAAAAACTTAAAATCACCTATGAGGGTACAGATAGAGTAAAAGAATCCAGAATAAATATCCTTTGGAGAGAATATGAAATGTTTAAATGAAATGTTTATTATGAAGGCCAGGAGAAACTATTGCGAATTAAATTCTAAGATTTACCAAATAGTAGTTTAATCCTTTTCGAGAACTCTCGGAAAGGAAATTTCAGAAGATTGAGCTTGTTAAGAAAAATCCTTAGAATTCTACATTAGAAAATGGGATTTCTATACGGAACTGTCATGAAATTACAAAGAGACTCCCGTCACTTATGATTATCTTATAGAGCTCTTGTTTTCAGCAGAAATGAAACTTCCTTGACAACGGAAGATAAGAAAAGAAAGGACTGGCATTAAGGGTTAGATTCTTAGTGAAGAAAGTTCTTTTGTCTTGATAGTGATGGATTTAGCATTTAGCACTCGTTGCTAAAAGATTTAAAAAGTTCTATAGAAAGAGTGGAAGGCCACAGAAAAAGTTTAACAAAAAGAACTTTCCACCCAAGAATGGGAACTTGCTAAAGACAGAACCTTCTGAAGTGGTTTGTTAAGAATGCAACAAACCTAGACATATCAAGCCTAATTGCCCTAAATTGAAAAAGAAGTCAATAAAAGAGAAGCTAAAGTAGGCCTCGTAGCTGCTTGGAGCGATTCAGATGATTCTAATCCTAAAAGCCACAGTGATCAAGAAGAAATTGCTAATATCTGTTTAATGGCTACTATCGATTCTCACTCCAAAGAAATCAGGACTCTGACTTCAACACAGAAAGCTGGAATCAACCGAAACAAATGCAACGGTCCATGAGAATGATGAAAGCACTGTAAAGAATGAAGAAAGCACTGTAAGTATTTCTGAACCTGAATCAGAAAATGATCTTCTAAATACTTACAATAATCTTTACAATGAGTTTGAAAAGCTTATTAGAAAGCATAAAGTTCTAAAGAAAGATTTCAGAAAATTAAAGTCAGAAAGTAATCATCTAAAAGATGCTTTTATCAAAAAGTTACATGCAAAGATCTTATCATAGAAATCAAAGATCTTAAAAATTATAATAATCGATTTTCTGAAAATCTGACATATCTCAAAGAAAAATGTAAAAATCTGAATTCTGAAAGTGAATATTTGAAAACTGAGATTAGAATTCTAAAATCAATTTCAGAATCGTTTTCTAAAGAGAAGACAAGTTCTAGCTACGATAGCATTTCTAAACTGAATTGTATTTCTAATAAGAAAAATGCTGTTTCTAATGTTTTTTTTCAGAAATCGTTTTCTTAAAGAAAAGACAGTTCCTAGCTATGAAGATTTCCTAAACTAAATCGTGTTTCCAATCAAAAACTGTTGTTGTCCTTAATGTTGTGACTTTTTAGAACAATCCAAATTTTCAACAAAAAGAAGAATCATAGTGCACCTTGTTACTACTAAACCCTCCAGGAACCCAATATGAGTTGGGTTACCTAAATCTGCG
>NW_023591258.1:0-46416 GCF_014843425.1 Jatropha curcas | reverse complement strand
AGAGAGATAAGAATTTACTCAGAAAGGAGTAGCGGTTAAATGAAATGAGGATTGCTAAAAAGCTTTCGCAGTTAAGCATATCCTGCTTTCCCACCAGTTTTTTTTTTAAATAACGCCACCAAAGGCCTGGGGGGGGGGAAGGGGGCCCCCCTTTTGTTTTTTTTTTTTATTAATTAAACCCTTTAAATCCAGTAGAACCTGAAAAAGAAAAGGCGGATGGGTTTGGCAAAAATGTTAGCTTCCAGGCAGAAAAGAATACAAGGATAGAAATGACCCGTTTGTTTATTAACTTAAGCAAAAAGGGATGCTAGAATACGAGGCTTAAAAATACAATTAAAAAAGATAGGGGAAGTTTGAGGTCCTGGCTTCCTAGTGTTGGGCCCTGGTTACAAAAGCTACAGGCCACTACCTCCTCCGTCTTACAACGACCTATGTCCATTTTCTGAATTCCGAAACCCCCTTTGAAATTCCCTTAATGGAGAAGGCCCCGATTCCTTGACTGCAAGAATTGGCTAAAGTGGGTTATCAGTGCCTCGCAGCTTATGAATTTGAAAAATTTGTACAATGGAAGGCAGTAAAAAGGTGGTAGCCCTTGCGGAACCAATTAGCAGAATTCCCGGTCGATAGACGAAGATGTAGAGTAGGAATTTCCTGATGAAGACTTGTTAAGCTGGAAGTGAAGGTCTGGGAGATGTACTCGATGGAGGCTTCAAACTACCATGGAAATGGGGTTGGTGTCGTATTTCAAAACTCCCTGTGGAGAGTACGTCCCCAATCGGAGTCTAAACTAGATTTCACTGAACCAACAACGAAGCCGAGTAGAAAGCTTGCATCAAGGGTTAGACAGCGCCCTAAGAGAAGAGAAATACAATAATCCTTAGGGTTTTTCCGGAGATTCCAAACCTGATAGTCTCCTCAAGCTCTAAGGAAATGGAAATTAAGGAAGAGCGTTTGGTTCCTTACATTACGCACGCTTGGACCGAATTAGCTCAGCAAGTTTGAGGAATTTATCCTTTCCACTACTTGCCGCGAGCCAAAAATCAGTTTTGCCGATGCGCGGCTACTTTTTGCTTCCATGGTTAAATGTAGAGGGAGATCAAGTCATTTACGATCCTCTGACAGTCCGGCTACAGAAACAAATCCGGCAGCCAGCACAATGTCCATGCATCTCTAGTCGATGATAAAGCCTTGTATGTGGGAAATATACAGAATTATTTCAGAATTGAAGCGCTACCCGGAGGGATCCACGCAAGACTGATCAATCGGACATTTGAGGACATGTGGCAGTCTGGATATTCCCTTACTGGGGGAGTTCTGTAATGGGAATAAGTTTTGGAATGGCCTGCACCTCGGTGCGTTGACGAAGGAAAGAAGCTCAAAAGCATCAATGGCATTTTCCCTTAACACAATGGAGAGTCTGGTCCGCACATGCTACGGGATAGCCTTGGCTTAGAAAATTATGAACTTGGGTTATTAGCTGGTCGATCCATTGAATGCAGATTGCGTGAAGGCCAACGCGCGGAGAGTGCCATGAGTGTCAAATTTTTCAAGCTGTAAAAGAGCCTTGGGATCAATTTGAATCCCATTGCGGTTCGCCCTGGCCCTTCCCACTTGGGGCATAGTACGTGATCGGAAAGATCCATCCAAAGCTTTCCAATGGCCATACATTCATTCTGGTTGCTATTGACTATTTCACTAAGTGCATTGAGGCAGTCTCCGTATTCGGTCTTGAATGCCAAAGAAAGCAGCACAGTTAAGTTGTCGTACCCAACATCAGCTTTGTCAGTATGGAACAGCCATTTGAAGATCAATTACTAACAACGGGTCCTCACTTTCAGAGTGAATTTTCGGATCTGCTGAAGCCAAAAAAAGATTCAGCACCATAAGTCTTCACCGCTAGTCAGTCCACAATACAATGGGGCATGTAGAGGCTGCGAACAGGCTAAATAAAAGTGTCATTTTGCTAGAAGACAGGTTCAAAAGCATAGAGCTTGGCAATTTTGAACAACTTGCCAAAATGCTTTGTGGGGGAAACAGGACTTCCAAGTCAGAAACGCCCTACTGGGGCAACCCAGTATTCTTAGTTATATAGCAAATGGAAGCAGTGGTTTGCCTATTGAGCTGGAAGTTCAGTCGGCGAGGTTATTCCGGGAAAAGCCAGATCAGTGAAGCAAAATTGGGGTCTGAGAAATTATCAACATTTGCAATCTTGGGTATGGATGAAAAGCGATTGCGAGGCCATCCACCAACTCCAGTTTATCAAAGAAAGAATGGAGCGGCATTTTTTAAATAAGAAGGTCATAAAGACCGTGAAACTGGAAGAAGGTTGTTTGGTTTCTGAAGGAGAATTAGACAGCCAATCATACATCCACGTGGGAAAGTTTTCAATGCTCATGTGGGTTGGACCCTATGTGTTTAAAAGAAGATATTTGTCAGGCGAGCCGTTATTTTGAACTGAATTTGGAATGGTTTAAATCACTAATCCATGTAATTTAAGATCCAAGTTAAAAAAGAATATTTTGTGTAAATTGTAATCATTGCCAATAATGTTTATGATGAACTGACATTAGACCTGGTTCTCTTTGGAAAAAAGGAAATTATATATCGGAGAATATTAGGCAGCTCTCATTGGGCGCGGTCCTAAACTTAATAAAAATCATTTGCAATAATTTCATTCTTCTTTGTCAAAAAAAAAAAAAAAAAGAAGGAAGCAAAAAAAAAGAAAAAAACCCGCTAAGTCGATAAACCCGAAAGGCGGCTTAGGCAAACAGTCCGGGGGCCCGCTAAGCTGAAAAACGCCAAAAAGGGCGGTTAGACAAAAATGGGGTAAGCCTCGCTAAGTTGAAAACGCGCCGAAAGGCAGCTTAGGCAAAAATTTAGAGCTTTGAAATAAATAAAGTTGGAAAATGCGTTGAAAGCTAAATGATTTTTGCTTCAACTTAAGCTAAAGTCAAACTCACTCCAATAGCAAGCCGAAGTCAGGCGGAAAAAGCAAAGAGTCCAAAACGAATAATGAAGTCTAAATCCAAATCCAAAAGCAAAAAAAAATACATCCAAAGAAAAAAATTCAAAACATAAAGGTCCCAAATAAGAAAAAGATAGTAAAAAAAAAAAAAAAAAAAAAAACAACAATAAAGTCTAAAAGCCTATAGGAGTCTAGGTGTCCCGTCTCCTCCGTGTTGATCCTCTGAGTCATCCCTAGCTGTTAAACTTTGTCCAACCTCGCCTGTCCGAGGAGCCAGCACAATCTCCTCACCAGTCCCAACCTTCGAGTGCACTCAGCAGTGCAGTCCTCCTTGGTCTCTCAATCGGCCAGACAGCAGTAATGAACCAAGCCCAATACTCAGGAGAAGTCTGACCACTGGCAGGATTAGGTAAAGGCCTAACCATACGATGATCTCCAACCCAAGCCCTAAGGACGGCTCGGGTAACACCCGGGGTAACGGCTGCATCAGCTGAAATCTCATCCATAATCGGAACAGTCTGGTCTATCCCCATTTGCCTCACATAATCGGAACAGTCTGGTCTATCCCCATTTGCCTCAAAACGCGCGAAGCGTAGTACCAAGTACAGTGTGTGAGGCCTAAAAGATAAACCCGAGAATGACGAAAGCTGACCTGGATAAAGCAGGTGACATTGTACCAAGAGATGAACCACAGTATCTCATTTGGGCCCAACTCAACCAACCATGAAGTCCATATATCAGTGGAAGGGTGGGTGATCAAGATTCTCCGCATGCGATACTGAGAAGGGTTGTAAGGAAGGGAGGTAGGAGCAGTGACCACTTGAAGATGGTCCCTCAACCAGACCTGAGTAATGGATCCTTTCTATTACAAGGGAATAAAGTAAAAAAGAGAAGAAAATGAAGAAAGATAATAAGGGGAAATACCTAGAGAATAATGGGAGAGACTGTCCAGTCATCGAACCCTAAAGCAGCCCTGTCGAGGCTCCTAATGGTCTCTGCTAGCACAATGCCACCAATACAACTCATATCCTCCATTTGCCGAACCATGGGGCAAAGGCGCAAATCCCCAAAGCCTGGGTCCTAGTTAAATAAAAAACCAGCCAATAAATAGAAAACTAAGGCCCGCATCTGGGTCATCTGGACGAGCCTCTGAAAACTCATCAATCAGGGACAGCAGAATTGCTTTCTGGTCATCAACGATCATAGCCCTAGCTTGGGGTCGGCTGAACTGAAACAGGGTTTCAATGGTGGTCCGGCTGAACTGAAATAGGTTTCAAAAGACCCTAATATACCCAATTTTCACCTCATGCCTTGACCAAAGGGGCATGGGGTCAACAACCGCTATGAAAGCATCAAAACTCCTCAAAAAGAGGGCACATCTACTCCATTCAATGGCCCCAAACCGGAAACGTGGGCTTTTCAGGGTCCCAAAGTCTAATACAGGCCCGTAAAAAAATCTCAATCAATCTATTACACCGCCCTAAGATAATAACGGGAAGAAAGACACGTACCTCCCAAATTGATCTTTCACTTTGAGAGACTCCTAGTCTCAGCTTGTGCATGCTATGAGTTGTAGAAGGGATTCATGGTCCTTTTATTTATTTTATTTATTTTTTTTTATTTTTCTGTTTATTAAAAGATAATAATAAATAAAATAATAAATAAAAAAAAATAATAAGGAAGGAAAAGAGAGAAGAGAGAAAAAAAGAAAACAATGGGACCAGGTTTGGTGGCTTGGACCAAGAGAAGAGTAAAAAAAAACAGCAGAAAGTAGTTTAAAATAGAGGAAAGGGCGCGCCCTAAGCAGGCGGCCGCGAGCCGGGCGCCCCAACCGCCCACGTCCCCGGCGGCCCAGCCGCTCGAGCCGGCGGCCGGCGGCCACCAAAAAAAAAAAATTCACAATTTGGCCTAAGGCCCGAAAATCACAATTCGGCCTAAGGCCCAAAAAATTCATAATTCGGCCTAAGGCCCAAATAATAAATGCACACATAAGAGTGAAAGAGAACTCACCTGGGCGAAGATGCCGGTCTTGGAGACGTGAGTATCTGCGTCTGCCATAAGATCGACCTCGTCGAGAGTAATCCCTAGAGACCCGAGGAAGTCCTCGTCACTGCTATAGCTTGGAAGAGCCATAGAAGAAGGTGGTCTTGCAGCTTTGAAAGTTGAGAGAATTTGAGAGAGCTTTTGTATGTAGAAAGTTTAGAATGGTTAGAAAATGGAGTAGAATGAGTGAATTTTAAGCTTAATTTATAAGCAAATACGCCAAAAGGCGGGCTTCTGGACGCGTTCAAATTTTCGACTCCAAAATTTGTGTTTCAGACAACCACCGACTCTCATAAATCATTTTATGGTTGCCGGTGGGGGCAACTGTGAAACACCCAAATTTTGAGGCTCAAAGAGCCCACTTTTCCCAGATTGCAAAGTATCCGGCCGGACCAAGGCCATTTTGGAAGTTTACCGAAAAGTAAATGGTGCCCAATATGGTACTTTGAAAACGTCCGGGACGTCGCGAGGATCGCAGAACTCTGGTCCGAAATTTTTTCTCGGAGGTCCGGAGCTCCCCCGGAAAAGCCTCCGGAGTTGAGAATTAGAAAACCACCAGGCAGGCGGTCCAGCCGCTGACTTCCGGTGGCCCAGCCGCCAAGAAACCGGTGGCCCGAGCCGCCGACCCCGGCGGCAGCCAGCCGCCGAGACAAGTCTGATTTTCACCTATTATAAAGCAGCCCGGGCCTCTGTTTTCCCGACTCAGTCTGTGTTGACGGACGCTCCTTCTCCCTACGCTCTTAGCGATTCTTTACTGCTTTCTTGCATTTAAATTTAAATTTTATTCGCTTTCTATTTTGTTATTTGGTCACTAAAATTAAAATTAATCTAATAATTCTCACTTAACAGGAGCTTTAAACCTGGAGTTAAGAAGCGGTCGACGATTAAATCAGGTACATGAATACTAAACTCTGCCTAATTTAATTTTTAGCATGTCAATACATTCTTCTCTTCTATACTACTAATAATATCTATAAGAACTGCATAAGAAAGCATTCACGTCAATACATTAGGCAAATAAACTGCCTCAAAAAATAAGTTAGGCTAAAAGCCCGTTAATCATAATCGTGTGTAAGTTTAAATCCGACAATAATTGGCTAAAAAACCCTAGTATCATACTATGTAAATTGCCTTTATTTTCGAACAAAATTTAGGTTTAAAGTCCAATTTAATCAAATTAATTTTGACTAAAAAGCCTTAAAATTCAAACACCCGTTTTTTCCTTCTTGGCAATAAAATTGCCCCTACATTACAATTCAGTTAATCAATTTTTTTGGCAAACACATTGCCTAAAAGCCTAGATTAACTACTTTCAAGACAAATCGCTTAATCAATTCTTTGGCAAAAAGCCTAAAATTAAATCAACATTATTTGGCTTAAAGCCCTTAAATCAACCATTTGGCGACATCGCCTAAATAATGCATCTTTTTGGTTAAAGAACAGATTGCCTAAATAACCTTTTTGGCTAAATAGCTTTCAAATTAAATCAGTCTTTTGGCTAAAAGCCTAAAATCAAATTCATTTGGGCGACAAATCGCCTAAATCACCACATTCCTGCACAAATTGGCCTGCAATTAAATCTTTTGGCTAAAATCCATTAAAACCAACATTTTTGGCATCAAAATGCCTAAAAATCAATCAAAGTCTTTGCAAAAAGCCTAAACAAAAATGCACAAAGCATACACACACTCAATGCATAATAGCAATCCCCATCAAAGCCCTTCAAAGAAGGCTATCGAACTACGTTGACTTTGATACTTCCATTCAAATGGAAGTATGCGTTAGGCCACGTTAGGGAATTTAACCCGAGCGGCACGAGTCGAAATCACATAAACATTTTTTTTTTTATTGTTTCAATTACTTCATCTTCCCTTGTAAATCATTCATTTAATGGTTCCAGTTCATCAGCATGACATAGTCCTCGGAATCCACCTCGGGTTCGTATGACCATTCGCCTTAACCAATTTGGTTTAAATTAATCAGTAATTAGGTTAATTAATTGGAGTCACTTAGGTTTTTCCTAGTTTACCCTAAAGCAATTAAACAAGGTGGCGACTCACACCTAAAACAATTAAACAAGGTGGCGACTCACACATCACGTGCATTTCTTCCTTAGTCACATGCATTCTTATGCTTGATAATTGGGGAGGGGTTCACAACATGCAATCATTGTGAATAATTTGAGCTCTAAAATCAAGTAATTGTAACATGCCGTCAGAACAACAAATCCAAACAATTAATTTCTAACCTTACAATAAATAAAATTTCCAGTAATCAAATAATAAAATATTTTTCTCAAATCATAGTTCAATAAACTCATTTTCTTGTTATCTTTAAAACTCTGAGTTTTCTAAACATTTTCAAATAATTCTTGAAGTAGTGCCTCTCGTTGGATCATGGTGTACTAGGTGATCAGGCCATTACATCAATTTCCAACTGATCTTCTGCATCAAAATGGATGGAAGAGATTTAGCAAACTCGAAATGTCTATTTTGTAAACGTCGGTTACCCAGACCTTTCTATAATTCACTACTATCTATGTAGCTTTAGTTTTCATCCTAAGTTTCATATAGATTTCCTCCTATCCTGGTGCATGATGCGTCCACCGGCACTAAAATGGAATTCAATCCAGAATACATCTCCTTTGTTGGTTACAGCCAATCCCAACATAGGAGCTATATATTCAATTTCCTATGTTCCGCAATTGATTCTTAAGGCCCAACTTATACTCTGATACCATCTTTGTCACGACCCATTTCCGCGGGTCGGACCGGCATTAGGACCTAGGTGGGCTTAAGGCCTCTGAGGCTCGTAGTAAGCCTATATTAATTCATCCATATTCTAAATATAATTGTGGCTTTGGGCCCAACAACTTTGTTCCATAAACTTATCAAAAGTGCATTTTATATAATTAACATATATACTTTATTTGTCCATTCACAACCCATTTGGAATATAATTGCGGAACTCGATAATTTACAGTCTTTTGCATTTACATCGTTATTACAATCATTAATAGTCTTCCATAAATATTATTTCAACTCAGCTGAATTCCATAGGACTTTTCTTTCATCTTATTATCTGAAAAAAATAGTAGGCATGGGTGAGCGCCAAACTCAATGAGTAGGGTTAGATAACCCTCTCACCCCACACATTCACACATATGCTACAATAAATCGTTTTAGTCCTCCAACTAGTTATATGATCATGTCCTCCAAGCTAGTTATATGATCATTAGTTTGTCCACACAAATGGCACATACAGCAGCAACCACAAATATTATCATCTTCATATAAGCACATCACGTGGATAAATTAGTCAGTGGTATCACCGAAAACCCCCAAATGAAGCTGTCCTCCCAGATGGCCCATCCTCATCTTAACGTGTGGCACCAGGAGCCCGATCCCCATACTTGGCCGACCAAGTCTAATCCTCACTTGACAATCGCCCTTCAATTTTTTTGCCAGCCTCTCTTCTTTCCATACCAACAAAGAGGCCACGCCTGTGGTTTTAATCCAATTAATTCCAATGCATATCATCAGGTGGCACACGGGGGCGCGATTCTCACCATACGGCAATGGGTCTCCGTAGACAGCCCTCCGACAAGCCCATGGTGGACCTACTGTCATTCCCAATTCCACACAAACAGGCACAAGCAATATCAACAACATAAGATATCAATGAATAAGGATCTGGACCCCCTAACTTCGCCCGCATAAAGCTAGCTCGTGAGGGGAAGACTAACCCCAGCCTTATACATCTAGCCCAGGAATGTACTCCGCGGGCGATGTGGATGCATCATCCCACCTCCCATAAGAACCCAACTGCCTCCAGCCGGCGTCTGACGAACCCATGAGACGCCGACCCTAAACGAAGCCAGAGGCTCTGATACAAATGCAATAAGGATCTGGACTCCTAAACTTCGCCCCAAAAGCTAGCTCGTAGGGAGGACATGAACCCAGCCTTATACACTTAGCCCAGGATGTACTCCGCGGGCGAGGGGATGCATCAATACAACCAAATTTTAAATTGCAACAATAGTGTAGCAAAATATAGCAATTTAACAAATGCATGATAACATTTAAGCCAGTGATGCATGAATGCCAAAGGATGCAGGCAGTAATGAATCGTGAATGCATGAATGCAAAGATGCAGGCAGATGATGCGAATTATCTAACACTACTCACAGTTCTTTATTGTCCTTTAAAAGGACTGTCTTTATTACTGCATCCTTCCAGCTTTTGTCCTCGCATTTCGGAACTTTATAAACCTCTAAAATAAAAGAAAATTCTAAAATAAGGATTCTAATTCGAGAAATGTATTTTACATTTATTTATTAGTTTTGGTTACTAGTCGCTTAGTGTTTCCTTATTTATTTAGTTATTCTAATATACAACCTTTAAATAAAACTTCTAATTATTTGGTAAGTAATATTTTCATAATAATAATAATAATACTGAAAGTTTTATTCGTTATTACCTATTAAGGATATAACTAATTTAATTCTGTATTAAATGTTTCGCCGACAATTCGGCAGCATTTCCTCTATAAACTGTACTACCCAATTTTACATACTCCACATGTCAACACACAGCCCATCCATCAGGCAATTCAGCTTAAATGATCCCGTCCGCTATATCCATCATTCATTTGTTCATTCAATTCACATCTTCCTAACACTATTTAATAAAGTTCCTAAAATTGACTTTCATAATTATTAGTTAGGAATTCTTATTTCAATTTCTACCTTATAATTAACGTTCATGAACTATATTTACCAATATTCAACTTAATTCACTTAAATACTCGATTAATTCATTAATTTGGGATTTATTCAAAAATTGCAAATTAAGCTTTAGAGTGTACCGATTAGAAATCGAACTCCACTTCCGTGATCTACGCGAAGAGGAGGTCATTCTGCCTCATAAAGCCTCATCGGAGTCTTGCCTGCCGGTCACCGGGCCGTCACCGTCACCGCCGTGCACGGTGGCTGGAAAAGTCCAAACCACCTAGAAATTTGCAAGAATTCCACCACCCGACTCGAAATTTCATGAGAATTTCATTTCTAGTGTTAGTTTAGTAAGACTGGTCCTCTAGTTGGCTGAAACATGCTCGACAACCGCCCCTCACCGCCGTTCATGTTGGTTCCTCAAAACGTGACTGAAATCTTGATTTTCTTAGGGAGAACTACTCGCAGCGGCATGAAGAATCGATCTGAGCTCCCCTTGGTGGTTGGAGTTGCCGTATTCGAGGGAAATCGAAGGCAACTCGACTCCCACAGTGAACGGGGCCTTCTCGCCTCGATTCCTTTCTGAGGGGGCCACCATGGCTTGGCCTGAAGTCATTATCGTGCTTGCTTCATCGAATCGATCCCATTGATGTGTTTGCTTGCCAGTTTTAATGGCAGAATTCAAAGGATGAATGGGGAAAGGAGAGGAAGGCGCTGCGAAGAAGAAGAAGAAGAAGAAGAGAAGAAAAGAAAAAGAAAGAAAGGGAAGCGGGTTCTAGAGCCTTTTGATTCCGGTTCGATTCGAACTAGTTTGGCTCAAATCAGCAATTCGACTCGATTTTTATTTGGTTTACTGGTTTTTCACTTAGTTTTCGAAAAATCAAAACTGATTTACGGGTTCGGTTTAGTAAGAATAAATTATTTTTCTGTTGATTTCATTAGTTAGATTTTATGATTAAATTTTTAAATGAAATTTTTTTGAAAATAATTTTTCAGGTTGTTTCAGTGCCTTTGATAAAATTTAGTATATACTAAAATAACCTTAGTCATAGCCAATTAGAAAATTACATTTTATTAGTTGGTTGGACATATTTATAAAAATTATATTTAATAAAAATTATTTATATATATATATATATATATATATATATATATATATATATATATATATAATTAAGCATTTTCAAAATTTTAAGTTTTAATATTTTTAAAAAATTTATTTTAATAAATATATATGATGAAGTTTGACATTTGAAAAATTTATTTTTTTCACTCTTTTAAATATTTGATTATATTTTAAATTAAATTTAAAATATTTTTATTTCAGGGAGAAATAAAAAAATAAAAAATATATTCTTTTATTAATTTTTTCTTTATATTTGTACAATTTGATTAGAATATATTTTTAAAAATAAAATTTTCAAATAGAATATACATAGTAATTTTATTTAGGAAAAACAGATAAAAAAAAGGAAAAAAAAAATATTTAATATTATAATAGTTTTTTCTTTATTTTGTATGATTTGAATTAGGTATATTTTTTTTAAAAATAAATTTTCAAATTAATAATACACATAATTAAACCTTTCAAAATTTTTAAAATTTTTAACTGTTTAAAATTTAATTTAAAATAAAATGAACATTGTGTTATACGTGTGTATAGACGAAACATTTAAAATTTAATTTTAAAAAATATATTTATTGATATATTTATATATCTATATATTATTGAAAATTTTTTGTTAGGTGAAAAAAAAGTTTTATTCTTAATAATAATTTATTATTTATTTTCTTTAAAAAAATTTATTATTTATTATTTTCTTTTTCATTATTGAATAATTTATAACTATTATCATTTTAATTTGGTAAAAGATATACTCTTCCTTGCAATAAATAAATGGTCTTTTAATGGTTAAACATTTTTAATTTTTTTGATATTTTTCTCTTATATTTTAAATCTGTTTGACTTGAAAGAAAATAGTAGTTAGGACCAAGGACGGAGCAAGGACAATTATTTTGGAGAGCCATTTTTTAACTTCTAGGAGGGTCAAATGTAATTTTTCTATATTTTGACGAATTAAAATAAATAATTTTTATAGGAAACTTTTTTAAAAAAAAAATTTTTTTGGGGACCCTTAGGCCCCATGGGGACTTCGCCCTGTTTAGGACAATGGAAAAAAACTATATGCTTATGTGTTTGGTCACTTTTTGAGGTTTCAAGAGTTTATTTGTACGTGCATATATTTTTTTCTTTAATATACTGGATAAGTGAAACATTCCGTAATTTTATTTTTAAACCTTTTAAATTTTAATTAAATCAAAAATCCAGATTTTCGATCTCATGGCCTATAAGTATTGATAATTATATTCAGAGTCCAAAATCGCAAAGTTGGGCTCTAGCCCAAAAACATGTAATCGGAACTTTTAGTCGAGAACTTCCTAAAATTTTTAAGAATAAATATTGAACTTTAAATATTAAATCTATTTAAAAAATAAATAAATATAGTAAATAATAAATAAATAATACAACTACTATTTAAATTAATTATCCTAAACTCAAATATTATTATTACTATTATTATGATTATTATTATTGAGTAAATTGAAGAATATTTTAGAACCTAATTAAACCAATTAAAATAAATCAAACCAAACTGAAACCATTAGAAATCAACTAAACCAAACAAGGAACAAAAAATCAACATCAGATTGGACCGAACCAGTATATCAAACCAGACCTAGAAACTTCTAATCAGTAATAGATGAGAGAGAAAGTGCCAAAAACCTTTAGCAAATCCTCTCCTCGATTCCCCATCGCGCGACGCCTCTCCCCCTCCACGATCAACTTTTCGGCCAACGCTCGACGAGAGCAAGTGGCGATCAGGTCCCTTCTTGCAGTCGGTCACATTTCTGGCCTTCCTTAATGCCGAAGGGGCCTGCAGTGGAGCGAGTCAAGTTGTCTCCTTCGACAGCTTCTTCTTCTTCTTCTTCTTCATCTCAGTGCTTTCCAGCGATACCTATTAGCAAGGTGAGTCGAAAACACCTTCTTGTTATCTTTAGATAAATGATTAATGGACAAACTAAATGTGATTGAGCCATTTGAGATGATTCAAGTTTTAGGTTTTGACAATAGATAAATTTGAGATTTTAGTAAATAATCGCTATATTTTCTAGAAGTTGATCTCAGAATTAAACTTTACATGAAGTTTTCTTCGTTTTTACTATACTGTCGTTTGATCTCAGGCCTGCCGCCCGTCCGGCCAACGTGGCGACGACGGCGGAGGTTTCCGGTGACCAAAAAATTCAATAAATTCAGAATATGTATTTTAGCTCTAAGATTCCGAATATGCAACTAAAAATCGCATTTCTTCGTTTTTACTATACTGTCGTTTGATCTCAGGCCTGCCGCCCGTCCGGCCAACGTGGCGACGACGGCGGAGGTTTCCGGTGACCAAAAAATTCAATAAATTCAGAATATGTATTTTAGCTCTAAGATTCCGAATATGCAACTAAAAATCGCAAAGTGGCTTGTTTCATAGCTAAACTGTGAATTGACGCAAAAATCGGTAAATGGCTTCTAAGCCGTAAGTTCGCAAAAACTTAATTATATGGATGTTACGCAAACTTAGAAATAACTTTCCTGACTAAGACTGTTACAAACACTACTTAAACTAATTAAAATGATGTCTAAGAATCTAAACTTTGTTTGGGTGTTATATGAAAATCAACTAAATTTTGTTAGAAGACTTTTTAGCCAAAAAGTTGCCGAAATTGGTAAAACAATGGTTAATGTGACCATAGAAGGACCTAGTTAGTTAGTTAATTAGATAATCATTAGGCTAAAACTCGTTGATTGTGCATAAGGAATGTAAGATGAGAATCTTAGTCAGTTAACGGAACTCTAGATGCTTAATTCTGATAAGTTATGGCAGTTAAAATTTGTTATTATTAAAAGTGAGCTTTAACAACTTAAGTAATTCCAGTTAAAATTTGTTATTATTAAAAGTGAGCTTTAACAACTTAAGTAATTCAATTACAGTAAAGCTATTAAGGTGGTTAACTTATGACTTAAAGAAATAATTTTATATGAATATTTAATGTTTACTATCTGTTAGTAGAAATCGAAATATGTATATCATATATAGATGTTTATGTGAATATTGATGAATTGAGATCAAATATAGTTGTGATAATATCAAGCCGAGTATAGTGATTATTTATGATATAAAAATGTAAATTTAAAATGAAATATTATGGTAATAGTAGTGATGAGATATGTGGATATTTTTAAATATGATGCAATTACAGCGGATAGGATTATGATTTGAAATTGAATCGCTCGATGGATGGGCTATGCAAATTGAATGTTTGATATTATTTGATATTGTTTGAAATGAGTAGACAAGTCTATTCTAGGGGAGATGTTGTTAGATTTTCGGCAGAATAAACTTGAATAATTAAATTAGCTGATTTTTCTTTTCATTAATTAATGTTTACGGAAGATTGTTTAGTTAAATTATAATGAGGTTAGATTAGCATCTATAACATATATATAGATTGCAATAGGAAACTTATGATTAGGAAACCGAGATGAGAGAATTATGTCGGTCCAAAATATCTGGATTAAATGATTGGGGAAAAATAGACACAATATTATTAAAAAAAATTAGAATTTAGAAAGGACAATTAGAATTCATGAATGGTAAACTTATTTTGTTTCTTTAGAAATTCTTGTGGGTCCTGAGAATCAAATTCCAAATAATAGAGTATCGAAAAGGAACATAGCTTCTAACTAAACTCCATAACGATGAGTAGTGTAAGATAATTCACATCATCCACCTGCATTTGCATCCATGCATACGCGGTTAAATGCTAGACATGCATTACCTATTAAACTGTTATTTTGTGTTGCATTATTTGTTGCTATTAGAAATGGTTTGATTAGTTGTGATGTGCTTCATGTATGCTTTGCTTGTGTGCAATTGGAATGAAGTGGGTCATCGTGGGTTTGTGAGGGCGGTCTTCTATACTGTTGCCCATGTATGGGGAGATCGGCGCCCCCGTGTGCATCTGATGATATATGATATGAAAAACCATAAGGTGGCCTCCTGTTGGTATGGAAAAGAAAAGAGGGTGTAAAAAAAATGAGAGGGCTGGTCAAGTGAGGATTAGACCGGTCAGGGTGTAAAAAAAATGAGAGGGCTGGTTCAAGTGAGGATTAGAAACCTGGTCGAGCTATGTTGGGGGGATCGGTCTCTGGTGCCACACATTTGGGAGAGGGCGGCCATGTGGGAGGACGGTTCGTTCAGGGGGTTTCGATGATGCCACTGACCAATTTTCATTGATGTGATTATGTGAAGGTATTAATATTTGTGATTGTTTGTTGTTTTTGAGAGGGCGGGCCATGTGGGAGGACGGCTCGTCAGGGGTTTCGATGATGCCACTGACCAATTTTCATGTGATGTGATTATGTGAAGGTATTAATATTTGTGATTGTTGTTGTTTTGTCATTCGTGTGATTGACTGCATGACTACATGATCATATAATTAGTCGGATGACTAGATTGATTTATTTATGAATTTGTGTGATTGAGTGGGATGAGAGGGTCCATTCCTTGAGTTTAGGCGCTCATCCCTGCCTTAATATTTTTTTCAGTTTACAAGTTTTTCAGTATCTTGTGACTCTTTGCCACCTGACATCTAAAGGAAATGTTGAGAATGAAACCTTGATTAATTTTGTTTAGTGTATTAAAGGAAATTTTAAATTCTTAGATTGTTCCGCAATTACGATAGTTATGTATGATAAAGTTAAAAATTATAAACGTATTACTTATTGAGGCTTTTATTATGTAATATATTGATATGACTCTAGAGAAATTTGAAAATTGATTTGTTACTGAGTATGATGATACGGGCCAAACAAGCCCAAGACTTATGATATATGAATGTTGATGATATTGGGCTTGAGGCCATTTCTATTGAACAGGAAGTTTGTTTAGTATATTTTTAGGCTTACTACAGCCTTTGGTGGCTTTAAGCCTACCCAGGTCATAGTGCTGGTCCGGCCTAAGGTCATGGGTAGTGACAATAAGTAATATTGATACTGTAGCCAAAATGATTACTATTATCAATTCAGTTTGAGACCACTTCATTATGTAAAAATAAAATTAAATACATTAAAAGTAGTATTACAATTAGCTTGTACGACAAAGTGTTGTAACATCCTGGACCTGAAACACCTTAACTTGATCATGCATCTATCCATGAACATGATATGTGTGATATGAATGTATATGAATTAACCTATTCATTGAGTTTAGGCGCTCATCATTGCATTAATATTTTTTTTTTCAGGTTACAAATCTTCCAGTATCTGGTGACTCTTTGCCAACTGACATTTAGAGGAAATGTTGAGAATGAAACCTTGATTAATTTTGTTTAGTTGTATTGAAGGAAATTTTAAATTTTTAGATAGTTCCGCAATTACAATACTTATGTGTGATAAAGTTAGAAATTATAAACGTATTACTTATTGAAGCTTCTATTATGTAATATATTGATACGAGTTTAGAGAAATTTGGAAATTGATTTGTCACTGAGTATGATGATATGGGCCAAACGAGCCGAAGACTTATGATATTATGAATGTTGATGACATTGGGCTTGAGGCCATTTCTATTGAATAGGAAGTTTGTTTAGTATATTTTTAGGCTTACTACAGTCTTTGGTGGCTTTAAGCCTATCCAGGTCTTAGTGCTGGTCGTGACAGTAAGTAATACTAATACTGTAGCTAAAATGATTACTATTATCAATTCCATTTGAAACCATTTCATTATATAAAATAAAATTAAATACATTAGCTTGTATGACAAAGTGTTGTAACATCCTAGACCTAAAACACCTTTAACTTGATCATGCATCTATCTATGAACATGACATGTGTGATATGAATGTATATATACATGCATTTTGCAATTGCTTTATGATAAATATTAGGTCATGATATGCCTTAGCTGTGCATATGCACATGAAACACCTAGTATGAATATAAGTAAATGCGTGAATCTGATAAACTCTGAATTTGGGAAGCTTTGGCACTCTGTCTTTGATACAGAGATTGCATTTGTACTCTTTATAGTCTTCCAATATGACTATATAAGGTTTTCACGAGTGGGTTAACTTAAGTATACATATTTTGATTTTCATGGAGAATTATATTTATTTTGGTGATTATATTGATCAAGACTGCCTTAATATATTAGTAAAAGATTGTTATAAGTTATCTGAAGTGAAAAATGATTATAGAGATTAATTAGGAGATGGTTAAATGTGCTCAAGTCATAGTAATGAGAAGCTAGCACGTGAAACACTTCAATTAGTATCTCAATTAAGTACTTAATGATGTGATGTTAAATCATCTAAGATGTTTAATTAAGGCCTAAATGAGATTAATTAAGTGTTAACGAAGGGTTATGGACTTCTTAGCCTAAAAGAAAAGTTATGATTACAAGTGTGGGTAAAAGCATGAATAAGTGAGACTTTCAGGAGTTAAGAGGGAAATGGGTGGTCATGTGACTTGCATATGACTAATTGGTATATATAAACCATAAGGGAGAGATATTGATCAAGAACAAAGCAAATAGAGAGGAGAGTAAGAAGGGGCCGAAACCTAGGAGTGGAGAAGAAGAAGGAGAAAAGTTGAGTTCTCTTGAAATTAACACTTGAAATCTAAGAGTTCTTGTTAGAAATCATCATAGGTGAGTTAATCTTTATTTAATCTAAGTTATTTGCATGATTTGGAGAAGATATGGTTAGGGTTTCAAAGAGGAGATTTTGAAGAAAATATTGATTTTGATGGAATTCAGTGAAATAAACATGATTTTAAGTGTTAATTAGTTGGTATTGATTATATAAACTATGAATTGAACTTTAATTTGCTTCAATTGAGAAAATTCACATATTGTAATATCCTGAATTTTTATTTTCAAAACTTCTGAATTTTTATTAAATCAAAAATCAGAAATTTTGATCGCGTGGGCTGCAAGTATAAAACAGTCTCAATTTAAGCCCAAATTGCGAGTTGGGCCCAAGCCCAAAATATATTATTGAAATTTTCAATTTGAGAACATTTAAAACTTTCAAGAAAGGATATGGAACTCCAGCTATTAATATATTATAAATATATATATGTGTGTGCATATTATATAAATTAATTATCCTAAAACCGAATGTCATTACTATTAATATTATTATTATTATTGAATAAATATGAGGAAATGTTATGGAACCTAACTAGAATAATTAAAATAAATCAAACAAGACCCAAAAATAAATTGATTTTTGAAAAACTTAAGAAAAACCCGAAAACCAAGCGAATCGAGCCAAATTATTGAATTGGACCAAACCGATTCGAATCGAACTGGAATGGTCTAGAAGCTCCAGATTTTTCTTTCTGCATTGGACCCAACCCGATTCGAATCGAACTGGAATGGTCTACGAAGCTCCAGATTTTTCCTTTCTTTTCCTTTCTTTTCTTCTCCTTTTTCTCTAGCGTGCACGACTAAGCCTTCCTCCTCTCCCTCGTTTTCGGCCCACGTTCACGTTCAGCGAGAACGAGGTGGCGGTCGACTTGCCTGGCACTGCGGGTCGCGTTTCCAGCCTTCTCTCACTCGGAAAAGGGCCTCTGTTGACGCGATAGGGGCTGAGATTCTTCGACAGCTTCTTTCTCCTCATCTCCGGCGAACCACGCCATTGCCGGAAGGTTGCAGCGTGAAGCGAGGGTACCGATCACTTCCTCTCCTCAACGCGATCATTTCTCCTCCATCAATCACGGCAACGGAGCTCAGATGACGAAACAACCATAAATGAGATCGCCAAGCTCCTGTCAAGCCTGATCCGCCCAGTTAGAGGTTTCATCTCGCTCAACGGACATCGGAAATGTAACCAGTAGCGAAATTGGAGTCAGCTGGTGGTGTTCTTGTAAATTTCTGGGCAAGGCCCATTTTTCGGCCACCGTGCATGGAGGCGACGGCGGCGGTCCGGCAATCCGCCGGCGACACTCTGGCGAGGCCCCAAGAGGTAGAATCATCTTCTCCTCGCACGGATCGTCGACTTGGAGTCCGATTTTCAATCGGTACACTCTAAGACTCAATTCGCAAATTTTACATAAATTCCAAATTAATTAATTAATGAATTTAATTAAGTATTTAAGTATGAATTTAATTAAAGTATTTTAGTGAATTAAATTGGAATATTGTTAACATATACTTCATGAACATTAATTATAATATGGAGGTAAGAATTATTGAAATAAGAATTTCTAATTAAAATAAATTATAAACTTAGTTTTAAGGACTTTTAATAAATATTGTTTGGAAGAATTATAATTTATGGTATAATAGTAAGTTAGTTTATAGAAACAATTAATTATATCATGAGGATTTAGTTAATATTGAGAATGTGCCGATGAATGGGCTATGTGAATTGAATGAACAAAATGAATGAAATGGTTATGGCGGCCGGGATCAGTTATTGATTGCCCGATGATGGCCTTGTGCTGTTGACATGTATGAATATGGTAAATGGATAGTACAGTTTATAGAGAAATGCTGCGGAACTTTTCGGTAAAAACACTTAATAAAGAATTAAATTAGTTATATCCTTAATAGCGTTGTAATGAACAAAACTTTTAGTATTATTATTATCTATACAAATATTACTTACCGAATAACTAAAAGTTTTTATTAAAAAGTTATATGAGAATATATAATGAACATTATTATAATATATAGTTTAGTTTGATAAGTTAAATTAAGCGAACTAGTACCAAACTACTAAATGAACGTGAATACATTTCTCAGAATTATAACTCATTTAGAATTTTCTTTTTTATTTAAGATATTTATAAAGTTCCGAAATGTGAAGCGCAAAAGCTGAAAGCGTGTCAGTAGTAGAGATAGGTCTTTTAAAGGAACAATAAAGAACCGTGAGTAGTGTTAGATAATTCGCATCATCCGCCTGCATCTTTGCATCATGCGATTCACGGCTAAATGTTTATCATGCATTTGTAAATTGCTAATTGGGGTGCTGAACTTATTGTTGCGATTAAAAATTTGCTTGCTGTACAGCTGACTGGAGTCGATGTAGGTATGTATACGTTGTGGTGAGTTGAGGTAGTTGGCGCTTGGTTTGTAGTGTTGGCAATCAAGTTGGTGCTAATGAATACGTACGCGTACATCGAGGTTATGGGTTTGTGAGGGCCGGTCTACGAGAACTGTTTGGCCGTATGGGAGATCCGGCCGACCAGATGAGAAGTTGTGCTCATGGTCGCCAGTCTGTGAAAATGATGAATATTGGATAATATGGATAAACCACAGGGTTGGCTCCTGATGGTATGGAAAAAAAAGAGAGAATGGAAAACAATGAGAGGGTTTGGTCCAAGTGAGGATTAGACCGGTTGGCCATTTGTATGGGCGATCGTCTCCCTGGTGGGCACACATTAATTGAGAGGATTGGGCCATGTGGGAGGACGGTTCATTGGGGTTTCGGTTGATGCCGTGAACTGAGACTGGTGCTCACGTGTTTGCTCGACTATCTCGTTATGATTTTGCGTCGTAGATTTAGTATTAGAAGGTAGATAATGAGATTCGTGGTTGCTGTTGTAGCCATTTGTGTGACAAACTGCATGATCATAAAATTAATCGGTGACTAGATAAAAAATATTTTTAGCATCTGTATGATTGTGTGGGGTGAAAGGGTTTTCTAACCCTACTCATTGAGTTTGGCGCTCACCCCTACCTACCTATTTTTTTTCAGGTAATAGAAGAAAGAAAAATCCTATGGAGTTTAGACATTAATTATAGAAAACTGTTAATGATAGAAATGACGATGTAAATGTAAAGGTAGAGTTCTGCAATTGTATTCCAATTGGGTTGTAAGTGAATAATAAAAGTCCATATTAAATACATGAACTGTATTAGTGATACATAATTGAAATAACTTATTAGGCCTGCATCCACAGTTATGAAGAGATTGGTGAAATAAATTATTGGGCCTAAAGCCACATTTATGAATAGAATATGAGTTTAACTAATATAGGCTTACTACGGGCTTCGAGGGCCTTAAGCTCACCCAGGTCCTAGTGCCGGTCTGACCCACGGAGATGGGTCGTGGCACATATAAGATACAAGAGGGGAGATTCTGCCACTTGAGGATGATTATAAAGATGATGTTTTCAATATGAATTGATGAGTTTAATTAGTTAATTAAGTATTTTAATGATGCTATTAAGTGTTTGTTTGAAAAGAATGGTGTTTAAATTGAAGTTACCATATTTGTTACCATATTTATATGGTTATGGAAGTTTAAGGAGCTTAAGAAATATTCATTAAATCGTGTTGTGTTTGATGAAGTTTAATGATGCTAACTGATAAATAGTTAATTGAATTGATATTATAGGATTACTAAGTGATAATTGGAGAATACTTGGGATTTTCTGGGAGTTCAAAATATAAAGGGGAATGATAAATGTTAAGTATTTAAGTCATACGCACCAAGTGTTTGATTAAATGTCTAAATGAATATTGAGGTGCTTGTTTATTCATATAGGTAAGAGGATCATAGAAGGAGGCAAAGAAGGAGGCGTTTCTGAGCCTTGAAACTACAGTTCTGTGTACTGTGAGTAAAAGCTTATGATTGTTATTTATATGTGATAAATTTTTTATTTGATATATCAACTATAATATTATTCTATACTTGATATTATCATCTGAAAAGCATATGATTTATTCTAAAAACAGCAAGTTAAAGAAAAAAGGTACGTGTTATTCTGAGGCCAATGTGTCTAATCTGTGAATGCAATTTTATCATATTCTACATTTGAGATAAAAGGAGGTTATGACTGTCATTACCAACTCGTAAATCCGATCTGAATCTGGAGTTGCATGCTCATAAATCCGTTATCTGGAGTAAGCTCAAAATCTATATCTAGAGTTGCGTGCTCATAAATCTGAAGCATCATGCTCAAAATATCTTATCTAAAAGCTAGCCAGCTAAATTTGATATCTGAAATCTGTTATCTAATACCCTGAGGGCGAGTTTGGTTTGACAAGTCATAACATAAATAATCTGACAATCATCTGCATCATACTTTTGAAATGTATCTTTGTAGCTTCGTACCCGTGATGCCTTTAATGATTGTGATCTAAATCTCTGTCAATGGGAATGATGTGATACCTGCACACTATTGTTGTGAATGATTGGATGAATGACTGACTATTATTATCTGATAATGGTATATGTCCGGCATGATGGCTCGAGGAGTTTGAGATGTTTGGATTATTGGGAGTGCACTATGTGCTTTATTTGAGATGCTTGTGATATACTATGTTATTTCAAATAAGGGAGAAAAAAAAAAACACCTCCCTAAATTATAGTGCAATTTACACATACCTCCTTCTATGTTTTAGAACTAGCACACGCCTCCCTAAATTAACAGTCCGTTGCACAATTACCTCCCTCCGTCCAAAATCAGCCTACTTTTCTGTTAGTCTACCTCATAAATCAAGTTCAAAGGAAAGAGAAAAAATAAAAGACAATTCTACCCTTATAGAATTAGCTAATTGAACTGGTCCAAACCAAAACCATAAAAAAATTACTGAATCGAACTAGAACCCTTCTTGAATTAGCTAATTGAAACAAAACCACAAAAAAAACTTTCCTTCTCTCCTCAATAATGCGATCTGAGATCGCGAGCTTTGGTCCAGCGTCTCCTCTGCCACCCTCTTAGTTTCCGGTGAGCAACCAATTAAGCTTGGTCGGAGAGTAACGTTACCGGCGGAAATGATCTCTTCTCCATCCCGTTAGCTCACCTATTGGACCTATGGCTTGCTTTTCGTTTGATAAGAGAGGAGGACGGAGAGAGATGTCGGTCAAATGCTATTCCGGTCACCTTCCACCATCGCCAGCGACATCCTCCTTCTAGATATGTATAAATCAATACCTTGTCACCTTTACATAGAATTTCTTTAGCTCATTTGTGAATTATTGGGGTTTTCTTAATTATTGTTAAGTTAGGTTTGAAATAGGATATTTTTTTATCAATTGGATTAGAAATAGTTATTGTTTGATTAAATTGATAGCATAATTGAACTCCACTTTGAATTTGGATCACTTTGACTATAATTTTCATTGTTTAGAGGGTAGTAACAATTCCGACCACTATAGATGGTGGCTCTGCCGCTGGCTGGTGATGGCTCCGGTGATTTAAAAAATATCACAAGAGTTTCAGAATCTTGTGCTCGACTTGTGAGATACGAATATGCAATTATTTTTGTAATTGGATACCATTTGATGGTCAAAATAATAATCAGCTGCAAATTGGTAAATGGTTGGAGTAGTAACCTATCTTTGCCGATGGTGAACTCTCTGCCATGAGAAATAGAAAGCAAGAAATAGGGTTTCATTCTGAAAGGAGGGATGAAGGAGTAGAAGTAATTAATATATCAAGGATTAAAATGGTCATTTCATTTGTCATTTAACGGACATAAAGCTGATTTTGGACGAAGGGAGGTAGTTGTGTAACAGACTGTTAATTTAGGAAGGCGTGTGTTAGTTCTAAAACATAGAAGGAGGTATGTGTAAATTGCACTATAATTTAGAGAAGTGTTTTTTTTTTTTTCTTCCTTCAAATAATCATTTATGATGGTTTTTACTCACTAAGTGACATCTCATAAAATGTTAATATTTTTTCAGACTTTGGCCCTAGGAGGTATTAGCAGTCAAAATTCCATCTGTTCAGATTGACAGAAATGAAACTAAGATCGAAATCAGTTATGTCTACATATGTAACCTCCTTAGTTTTGTATACATGTATTTAAGTAGTTTGTTTTCCGTATGATCCACCACGTAAAAATATATGCTTAAGCTATGTTTTGTCATGTATATATTTATATATGATAGGTGTGAAAAGTAAAAAATTTTTTGATACTGTTTTCTATTGTGACGTATACCTCTGTCAATGGTTATATATGACATGTTATGTAGCATCTCAACACTATTTATCTTTGGAGATATGGTGTTAAGGTGTTACAGTGCAATAAAAATTAACCACTTGTATTCATTTTAATCTAAATAAAAATTTATGTTTTAATATTATACAAATAAAAAAAAATTAAAAGAGTATAAAAAATGAATATATAACGAGAATAATCAAGTACAATAGACATGATACCTAAATTAGTAAAAGAAAGGATTGAACTTTGGTAATTAAGTTAACAACAAATAATACTCTATTTGAATAATCAGATTAGTCATTTTTAAAATTGATAATTAAAAGTTAATATTTAAAATGCTTAATCACCAAAAAAAATCTTGAACTTTTGAGTTTTCTTTTAATTTGATCAATACTTTTAATTGTATCAATAATATACCGTACTTATTTTTCGTTGTCAATTCTGGAAACAATACATATTAATGTCATACATCCTTAATTGTGATTTGGAAATTGCAGTACAGGACAGGTGCTACACAACAATCTCTCTATAAATCTAGGTTTTACATGATCAAGGACACGACTGTATTTTTAATTATACAGAACCTGAAACTCGATACTAATTAGTGATCATAATACATGTATAGCTAATTACATTTTCCTTTAATCATCATTATTTTCTAATAATCTTGAGCATAGAAGTCAATAATCTCCTTGAGATTAAGCTGAAACAAAGAAGAAGAATCATTGTACAATAACCACAACATATGCTCGAACAAAATGGCATCGACGTCAACGAAGATCGCTTTCTTTTCTCTTCTCATCATCACCGTACACGTACGATCATCGTCTTTTTTCACCGTTTCTATCAGAAGTCGAAACGGGCTCTCTTCTAATACAAATGGATCAACCAAGAACTCTTTCTTCTCTTTCCCCACCACCACCGTCACCGGCGGTTCAAAATCTTCAGTTAACGCCCGGTAGCCTAAGCGAGAGCCTGTGTAGCGCTTTCTTAATATTGACACAGGCAAGACCAAGCAATCCATTTTTGTTTCTGAACTGACAATTAAGAGACTATGGAATATATATAGAGACTTGTAAATTTGAGAGAAAATGAAAATAATTATTATATTATTATTATCATAAGAAAAGATATGGAAATGAGAAAGGGTTGAAAAGTTCCAAGTTGGAAAGGCCAGCTAACGGCTAGAGAGAGAAAATGAATTTTGTAAGCAAAGAAATGGATTTTAGCGTTTGTTAAATGGGATTACAATGGAAAAACTAGCCGTTAAGAGTGAAAAAGAACCTGTTGGTGGTGGTAGGAAAATGAATATGACTGCCGACTTAATCAACATTTCCAAGTTCCAAGGATAAGTATATACCAATCTTGTCACTGACGCGTGAAACGAGTGGCATATCTTCGAAAGAAGCTTGAACACAATTTTAAATTATACGAAAAATAAATAAAGTCGTACACCGCCTCGATTCCAAAAAAAAAAAAAATCTCATTTTTATAATAATTGTTTAAATAAATTAATGCTTGCTTTATTTTTAATAAATTATAATTGATGATGGTAAAGTTTAAAAATAATAATTATTAATCCTTTATATATTTCTTTTAATGCGGATGTAAGTTATAGTTATCCAAAATTTGAAATGTATTATTGTGCATATTTTGAAATTTTGTTCCCAAATTTTACTTTGAGATATTATTATTATTATCAGCTGATTTTATTTATGGTATTTTTATTATTTGGACAATTATGCATAAAAAAGTGCAGATTTCCTCTCTAATAGAAGGAAGAAATTTAAAAGTGATCTTTTTAGATTGTAGAAAGACTATGAAATCGAATAGTGACCACGATTATCCATCAAGTAGAGCAAGCGATCGTCTATAATATATATGTAATGCTCTATCAACTCGATCAAATAATTTAAATCAAGATCAGTCTTTTTTTATTCTTTATATAAATGGTTTTTTATTAGATTTTTCTATGAAAAAAATATAAAGACTTATTAATTTGCATCACTTTCCTATTTACAATTTTCCTATTAACGAAATTTCTAATTTAATTTTTCTAAAAAAATAAAATAGGGATTATAGTATATTTATTTGGCTAGATGAAAAAAAAAATAATATCTTTATTTAACTGTTTTTGTAATTGTAACAAATTCTTTTACTTTCTCTTAAAAAAAAAAAGGCCTAGTATATTACAACATTTCGAATTTTATAAGTTTTTATAAATTTCACCTCATTTTGATTTTTTTGTCAATTTTACTCCAATTTCGACCTTTTGTAGCAATAGCACCCTTGATTTACAAATTAAAGATGCAATTGCAAATAAAAAATATTTTTATCATTTTTAAATCATCAAGTGAATTTAATTAAAACTTTAAAAATAAAATTTTTAAAAAGATTCTATTATTCTAAACAAATAATATTGCATATATCTATCTATATACATATATAATTTCTAAGGCATAAATGTTTATATGGCAACACATTAAAATATGAAATCGATGATGTGAAATTTTACTTTTTCTTTATAATTAATATCTTTTTTCATTTAATAAAAATTAAAAGTTTTTATTAAATAATGGAGTTACAAGCTAATAAATCTAATGGATGATTTCATTAAATTAATATTTTTTTACATTTAATAAATATTAAATTTTTATTAAATAGTTTTTTCTATAAAAGAAACTAATTGAGTTATAATAGAGTCATAGTTAAAAAAATTAATAAAATAATGTAGCTACGTTAACAAATAGAAGGCAAAATATTAATTTTAATTCACTAGAATTTATTTTATTAAAATTAATTATTCTTATATCTTATCTAATTTGAACATATGAGAATTTTAAAGAGAAAAAAATGATTAATTTTACTATATCACTTGAATTACAATAATTAATTATACTAATTAATATTTCAGTTTATTATTTGAAAATTTTAAAAAAATTATAATCTTATTTTCATTTTTTATTAAAATAATAAGCAAATTATTTAAATTAAAGCAACACAAATATAAATTACAATAATTTTCTTAAAAGTTACATTCAATTTAATTAAAAATAAAAAATAATACAATTTGTGCATCACCCAGCTACATTACTAGTTAAATTTTAATTTCTAAAATAAAATTTTTAATCAATAATTAATAACACAAATTTATGTTACTTATAAAAAAGTTCCTAGTATAGCATAACAATTAAATTAATAAATAAAATATTTACTTATATTTTTTATTTTGTATTTTCTATATTTTAAGAATAAAAATTCTTACTTGTATTAATTTTTCAAATCGTGAAATAAAAGAAAAATCTTGAAAAAAAATTATTATTATTTTCATCAAGCTATAACTTTGAAATATAAATGATTGATATTTGAAGTTCAGATGTATTAAGAAAACTTAAATAAAAAATATAATTTAATTATATTAGCTACAATACTAGTTAAATTTTAATTTCTAAAATAAAAATTTTTAATATCAAATATTAAAATAACACCAAGATATATGTTACTTTATTAAAAAAAGTTTCCTAGACTAGATATAGGAAATTATATAACAATTAATTATAAATAAATTATTTTACTTAATATTTTATAATTTAGAATATGTTTATACTAATATTTAAGAATAATAAAAAATTTCTTACTTTTGTAAATTAATTTAATTTCAGAGATCTTGAGAGATACAGAAGAAAAAATCTTGAAAAAAATTAACATTATTATAATTTCATCAAGCTATAACTTTAAAGGATAATATAAATGATTGCTATATTTTTTTGAAAGTTCAGATAGTAAATTAAGATTCGAAGCTTACAAAATAAAAATATAATAATAATTTAATATATTATACTTATACTATTTAATTTTACTCCTAATATATATCGTTCGGACAAAGATAATTAATGAGTATCTTCTTATTATTTTCTTACTTAATATATCTCATTGAATCCATAATAATATATCAATTAAACCACTTATCTAATAAGTGCATTAAATTTTTGACAAAAGAGTGAGATAATTAAATATTAAATAAAGAAACATTACCTTGCAATATTGAAATAAAGGAAATAGCACCGTGTCAGTCCACAAGTGTCAATTTAAACGAAAACAAAAGTCCTTCGCTCTCCCGGTGATTGGAACAATAATATAACATGAAAAATAAAATTAATATCTAAAGAAAAAAAAAAAAAGACCACAACCATTTTCTTTATTAAAATTAAATCGAAATGACTTGCCTGTAAATTATCCTTAATTTTTTATAGGATTATTTTATCTGTTTTAGGTAACACTGATAATACCGCGTTTGAACCGCTCAAATTAAAGTAGGTCAAATTCCACCAAAGAAGACGTAAATACCCTAAAAAAATAAAAGTTAACACTAATGCCACTTAAAATTCACCATTATATTAAATATATAATAGGTTTATTTAATGATTTTAGATATCTCTCAATTTAATAATTGATGCACCTCTACATACTTTTAATTTTTATTTTGCCCACCCATCCAATAACTCTACTATAGTCATATTGAGTTAACAAAATATATAAAAGTATTCATCTAAATGTAATATAATAATACCATCCTGTAATCCTCAATAAAATTCTAATACAAAACACTAACAGAAATATAGTAATATTCTCTAGTATAGAAAATGTGATGTAAAAATTTATTACTAAAAATTTCTATAAATTTAAGTGCATCAAAGAATTTAGTAAGATATTCTCCAGACTAAAGATGCAACAAAATTTTTTAGTAATAAACATTATAGAGTGGTGAAACAAATAATTCAGTGACTATGTGTTCACCTCATAAAATAACATAACAATAAATTACGAAAACTATAAAAAAAAAAAAAAAAAAAAAAAAAAAAAAAAAAACATTTTCTTTATTAATTGAACGATGATGCCGAGGTAACACTAATACCGCGTTCCGCTCAAATTAAAGTAGGTCAAATTCCACCAAACTATAAAATAAAGTAAAAATGCATAAATTCACCATATATTAAAAAATTTTATTATAATCTCAATTTTTATATTGATGCATTAAATATTTTAATTTATTATATTGCACCAATAATTTATTCAATAGTTAAAAAATATAAAAAGTATTCATCTAAATGTTATAATAATCATGTATTAATAAAATTCATAATAAAATTAATAAAAATATAAAATTGTTAGTTTAGAAAAGTGTGTAATATTAATAAAATTCATAATTTAAGTGCATAATATATTTCTCCTAGACTAAAGATGCAACAAAATTTTTATATAACATATAGAGGTGAATTCATACATTTTACATCAAAATAAATAAATAAATAAACTATAAAATAAATAAATACAAAAAACACTTAGGCTGCTAACTCCGTTTCATTAAAAGTAGTATAACTTTTATCGTTTTAAAAAGGTTAAATAATTAAAAAAAAAAAAAAAAAAAACCTAAACTTTGATGTGTTTGACATATTTAGCCATTACTTTTAATATATTAATTATTACCCTAGATTTACTTTTCCTTATAAATTACCACCTTCATTCATAACCCATTAATTTGTTCCTTACTCGGCCGTAGTTGGTAGGGGTGTGCAAACAGGGTTCGGTTTCGAACTAAACCGAACCACAAAAATTGAAAATCAAAAATAGATTTTCTTTGAAATTGAACCAAATTGAAATAAATTCAAATATCGAGCCAAAGTGGTCAATTCTATTTAGTAGGTACTAATTCAGATAAACAGTTTGATTTTACTCATAATATAAAAGTTTTGGAATAACCGATTCAAACACCGAAAATCAAAATTATGAAGGTTTCAAACCGAAACAAAAAATAAAAATCGAACAACCGAACCAAAAACTGAAAATAATTTTGTTTGATTTTTCCAAAGTTTGCTCACCCCTAGTAGTTGGCTACAACATGCCAGCTCATCACCATATGGTCGATCTTTGATTGTTCATCCTTACTTTTAGAATATCTAAATTACAAGATTGCATTGTTGAGACAATCTGCTTTCTATCACACTATAAGCTTGAAAGAATTTAGTATGGCTTTGCAACTAATGGACTCTTTATGGCCCATCAGTGAGCAATTCAAACCTTCATCAATTTCAAGATCCACCAAGTAGATTTTTTTATTCTGCATCACTCAACTGCATCCAATTAAATTTAGGACGGAAACCAGAGTTAATAATAAAAAAAATAAATACAGATATTTATTTATAAAATTAAAAGTATTGACCAAATTTTAAAAAAACCCAAAAGTTCAAACATTTTTTGTTATTATCAAGCATTTTGAAAAATCAACTAATTGTTAATTTTAAAAATAATTAATCCTAATTTATTAGAAATATCGAGTTGTAAGGATGATTGGCATTTGATAATAATAATAATAATACTAATAAAAATAAGATTGACATTTGATCTATTTTAGGCATATGCGTTCAACAGCTTAAGGAAAAAAAATAGTCCAAGTTCCATTATTAAACCAGAAAGCTTTTGAAATTTGCTCTACTTTTAGGCATATACACATAAAGTTCTGTTAAAGTTAAATTGAATCGTGAATAAACAAACCCAAAAAAAAGAAACAGCGATTTGTATTTTATGCAAAATAAATAAATAAATAAATAAGTAAGTTGCTTCTTCTTTTTGAAATACAAGAGTCTCAATCGTGCGTAACTACGAAGAAAACGATTTTGAGGCGCGTGGGGTTGATGATCTGCCGACCTCAATGTACGCTCTTGCACTAACAACGATGGATTTTACAGATTAGAACCAAAGGGGCGTTTCCAATAATTTTTTATGACTAAATAACTACTTAGTACCGAAAATTTGGTCATTTAACTTTATTCCTCTTATTTAATAAATATATTGGTCAGTCCATAAAGTTTAGTTTATTAAACCATTTAGTCCTTACACCTAAAAAAGTGTCATTTTAGTATTTGAATATCTTGTAATATTTCAATATTAGGAACTTTACATTTTACACTTTTTATAAAGTTACTATTTAATTCCTCACATTTAGAGATGAAAATAAGTTGATTACCCTGAGTTTGAACTACATGTAGCCAAAATTATTAAAAATTTTATTTATAACATTCGTTTCAAATCTGTTTAAATACTTGTTTAAGTGTTGATACCTGACATCTACATTCCAAACTCATTTGAAATATCCTTGAATATCTATATATTTTAAACTATCCAAATTTGGCCCGCTTAACATGCTTCCTTTTACTAGTAATAGGTAGGATACAAGTACTCATAAGCATTAGGAATGTAAATTGGTTTGGAATAGACCGATTCAAATCAAATTTTAATTTGGAGTGGAATTTCAAAATATGAAATTTAAAATGGAATATATTTTTTAAAATATTAGCATATGGAATATGGATGGAAACATAATGAAAAATTCCATATTCTAATCCATATAACGAATTTTTAATTTTCTTTATCTTTAATTTTAAAGGGAAAATTATTATTTCGTCCCTGATGTTTGTCATAATTATTTAAGTAGTACCCGACATTTATACATATATTTATAACATCCTTGAGGTTTGCCACTGTCATATTAATTGGTCCTTTCGTCAAAAAAAAAAATATTTTTTCCGTTAATTTTGAGAAGAAAAGACGAAATTATTCTTTGAAAAAATAATTATTTTGTCCCTGAGGTTTGCCATAATTATTAACGAAAATATTTTGTGAATAAAAGTTCACCTTATTAAACAATTTTAAATTATTTAAGGGAAAAATAATATTACCTTGTACGTCCCTGAATGTTGTCATAAAATATATTTAAAGTAAAGGAGGTACTCCGACAGGATATTAAACATAGAAGCAGGTGTGAAGAGGGCTGTATAAACATCCTTCGTATTAGGTTCTGCCACAAGTGTTCCAGTGCCTTCAATTAGGTCCTTTCGTCGAAAAGAAAAAGTGAAAAATAAATGAGTAGAATAATCTCCTAATTCAACCGTTAAAAAATTTTAGGCACGATATTACGATAAGACGAATTCATTCTCTTTGAAAAAATTTAATTATTTGGGGTTCCCAATCCCTTGAGTGTTGCCATAATTATTTAAAGGGTTTTACTTCCGTTCATAGTTAATTTTATACAAATATTTATAACGTCCCTGAGGTTTATTTCCGTCATATTAATTGGTCCTTCCATAAAAAAAAAATACACTTTTTCCGTTATTTTGAGTGAAAAAGACGAAATTATCCTTTATAAGTTTTCATTGACATTATTGTCAATCCCTTTCCTCTAAAATACCTAAAATTCAAAATTTCACCATCTTCCTCAACCCAACACGGTCTTCATTGCCACTACCGTGTCTCTGTCAAGTATCATCTCCATAACTAGATCACCAACAAAACTAAAAGGGAAAATAATTATTTCGTCGCTGAGGTTTTAACCGAAAGAACGTCAATTCAAGTATCATCACCCTTAAATCCATCTTTATCTCTCTCTCCTTGATTAAGAATTTAGGGTAGTTTGGTGTATTCTATTAAAAAAGTGGTAACAGCAAAAAAGTTGTTTTTTAGACGGAAGGACCAAGTATAAGACGGACTGGGGGGACATGAATAATAGAACCTCAAACAACGAAATAATTATTTCCCTTTTTAGTTTGTTGGTGATTGGTTATGGAGATGATACTTGACAGAGGACACGGTGTAGTAGGCATACATAAATGAGAGAACCGTCGATAATGAGTTTTGAGGGAAAAAGATCCGCCCGTTGAAGAAATTTTGAGTTTACGGTATTTTAGATGGGAAGAATGGAGAGGGATTGGACAATAAATGATTTCGGAAGGAATGAAAACTGGTTAAATAAAGGATAATCTTTTCGTTACTAAATTCCGGCTCAAAATGTAAAAAACAAAAAAAAGGCCTATTTTTTTTAGAAGTGGGAAAGGTAGCACCATGATAATAATATATGACGGAAAAAGTAATACTTCGAAGGAACGTTATAAAATGATTTGTATACCCACATGTCAGGTCGGTCAGGGCTAACTGAATAATTAATTATCGGCGCAGAAACCCTAGAAGGATCGAAAAATAATTATTAAATTTTGTCAAAGGGGAGTTAAAATTTCGTTCTTTTACCTCTAAAAAACCACCAAAAGTTAACAGGGAAAAAATGTATTTTTTTTTACGGAAGGACCAATGTAATATGACAGTAGGTGGCAAACAAACTTTCCCCGAGAGACTGCTTATAAATATGAGATTCTAACCATAATAGAAAAAATGTCGACCTGGAGCGCACAGCTTCCAATTAATTATGGAATCAAACCCTTAAGCAGAGCGACCCAAAAATTGATAACTTTTTTATCTTAAACTTTTAATTAAATGATTTTGTTAATTTTAAGAATTTAAGTTTAAACTAACTAAAATATTTTTGGGAAATTTAATGTTAACGATTAAAGACATAAAAACATCACCTTTTTTCATTTGTAATATTTTATATATTATGTTTTCAATGATAATAATCTTTAGATCCTAATAATTAATAGTAAACTTGAAAAATCCAAAAAAGTCAAAATAAAAGAATAAGTTAAAACACAAAAAAAAAAAAAATGAAACCCAAAAACAATTACCTAAAAAAAAAAAAAAACGGAGTCTTAGAACTTCTTCTAGATTAGTCACAACACTAATTACAATGTTTACCGTAAAATTGGATCTTCTTTATATTTCTAGCGAAAGTGAATCACCACGGAATAACCGAAATTATTTTAGTTAAACTATTTTCTTTTGATATATAGTGCTTGACAAGAAAATTATTTTTTTAAAAAAAAAAAAAAAAAAAAAAAAAAAAAAAAAAAAAAAAAAAAAAAAAAAAAAACGGAGTCAGCTTCTCGGAGTCACAATTTACATGTTTCCTATTGATCTTCTTTAATTCTAGGAAAGTGATAAGGAAAAAGTATTATCATTTTCTTTTGTTGTGCTTGACAAGAAAATTTATTTTTTAACGATCAACTTTGAAATTTCTAAGATTTTATTTATTTGAATTGCTCTCTTGATATGTTTTTTTGCTTTTATTTTCTTATTTCTTATGTTTTTATATTTTTATTGTATCTATTTGATTTCGTGGGCTTATTTTCGTCCAAGGCTCTCAATTTAGAGGGCAATCACTTTAAGGAACTTCATTTTACAATTGCATCTTAAAACTGTCTGGATTTTGGTGTTTGTAACACAAAAGTGACTCCAGCGAATTTCCAGTAAAAAATAATCAGGTGCTTTTGGTATTGCTGGTGGAATGTTGATGGAGCTGGTTTTGGTGGTGTTGAAGGGGTGGTGGAGATGGTGTTTGCTGGTGAAGAGAGAGAGGTAATGGATTTGGGTATTATTAAGGACAAAATAGGAAATTCTCATATTTTTCCAAGTGGAAGCCACTTATACAACTGAGTTGGAATTCTTTTTTTCACATCAAATGTTATACGTAAAAGATGGGTCCCACAATAATGCCATATCACGTTTCCGATTATTTTTTTCTGGAAACTCGTCCGAGTCACTTTTATGTTATAAATCTCAAAATTCAGAGAGTTTTAAGATACAATTTTAAGATGAGATACTTTAAAGTGATTACCCTATAGCTTGTGTGACTTTGAGTGAAAATAAGGCCTATTTCATGGTTGCACCAACTTCCTATTTTCTATATTTGTTGTTACTTGTTCTGACAACTTGTGCTTAATTATATTGCGATTATACTGCAAGTATTAACAGATGGTATTGGTGGTTTACTTGAGGAGGTTTTTACTGGAGAATCTGTGGAAAGTTGTTGGAACATTTCCTGGCAAATTCTTTTGTACTCATCAGGGGTTTTAGCTGCTGCTAACCTGGCTTGACACTGTGCCTTTTGAATTCCAAATGTGGGTTGATCCGTTAAAGCAAGTGTATTGGCATAGGTTGGTTTTTAGCTGCCCTGCTAACCTGGCTTGACACTGTGCCTTTTGAATTCAAATGTGGGTTGATCCTTTAAAGCAAGTGTATTGGCATTAGTCTTATATTGGCAAGATGTGTTTGAGAGAGTTTTAAGTTTGAAATCCATTGGGCATTACACTTTTTTAAGCACACGATGAAATACTCTTATGTTGGTATTTTCTATCCACTAAACACACTTAGGGAGGAACAGAGAGCACTAACTTGTGACCTACAAACTCTAAATTTGATTAGGACAGTCCGCCTGTAAAATAGGGACCTGGTTTAAAAAAAAAAAAAGAGATACATATTCCTTGTAAAATATTGCCCAAATCTTTGGTGAAAATTATCTTCTCCCATTTAATGCTCTGATCTATTCATTATAAGTCTTAAAATTCCCCAACAATGTAGTTTAAAGTGGGTGAAACTATTAGGAAATAAACAAAATATAATTAGAAATTTTACCTATTTTTATGAGGATACGAATAAAATTTTATGGTTTTTAATTTTTTTACAGAGTCTGGTTGTTTTATCAGTAAACGATATATATTAAACTAATTATTTACCTGAAAAGAGAATTTTAAAGATTCAATTATTTGTGTAGTATAATAACCAATCCTCTAGAGTAATGGCTTAGTAATTGTAGTGTTATAAAATTGACCAAAAAGGATTACAATATTTATTTCAATTTTAATAGCCATCCGAAATCGATCTTAATTATCATTAATCAAATACCCTATATTCCATTTAAATTTAAAACAAAACCATTTTTATGTATACTAATTGAGGAAATGGAGTTGAGTTATACTGGATTTTTTTGGCAATCCGACAAGCATTAATATCAATGTTTATTGATAAGTCTATTACTTGTCTACCGTTTGATGTACAGTTACTAGCCCGTTATCATGAACTGTGTAACATATACTAATTTTAAAAATTTAGAAAAGGACATACAATGCATCCTCTCTGTGTAAGAAGATGCAAATATACCCTTGAAAAATATCATTCCTCCAAACATAAGAATTAGAAGGATTGCAAGTACTTAGGTCCTTTCCAATACTAAAGTGTATCAAGGTTGAACCATTTTAGTTGAAAAGTTTGACGTTAAGCACCGAAATTTATAAGCATAAAGAATAATAAAAGGCATTATAACTTCAAGAGAGAGACAAATAAAATATTATGGTGCTGTAAATATAAAAAGACTGGAAAATTAAGCATATTTTATATAATATGAATGGAAGTACTAAATTAAAAATTGCCACAAATAAAAAAAGGACTACCGTTTGAGACAGACTAGCCGTACCATGAACGGGTACGATCGTTTTAAGTTTAGAAGACATACCTGCATCCTCTGTGGAAGAAGATGCTATACCTTGAAAAATATCATCTCCACAAGAATTAGAAGGATTGAGTACTAGGTCCTTTCCAATACTAAATTATCAGGTTGAACCAATTAGTTGGTGAGTTAAGCAAAATTTTAAAGCATAAAATTAAAAGGCATAAATTAAAAGAACATAAATTAAAGTGCGTAAATAAAAGACTGAAAATTAAAGTAAATAATATGAATGGGTACAAATTAAAATGCCACAAATAAAAGGACGTAAATTTAAGGAAATTAAACTATATAAATTAAGTAAATAGCGAAATTAAATTGCAGAAAGTAAAGTGAGATTTCTTTTTGTATTTTTTCTTTTATATGAGGGAGTATTCTGATGGATGGATCATATTACCATATGAAAGCGGGCTACACCCCAGTGATATATTTTTTGAAGAATGGAGTGTTCTTTAGTTAGTCAACTCCTCTCTCAAGGTAGACAATTGATAACGGACATAAGGTCACTCTCGCACCATACGGATTAAGCCTCCCACTTTTAACATTAGTCTTAATCTATCTCTAGCAATAAAACTAATGCTCAATTTATATGGTTCAGGCGTTTGAACTTCATCTCTCGATCTTCGCTCACTTACCTCATGTCATATAAATAAAGGGGCCCAACTTTACTTTATAGCATTTATCTTGCATAAATTGAACAAAAAATTTAAACATTATAGATAATTCAATTTTGTAAAGCTGCTTATCATTATGGTTGAAATAGATATTAGTCCAGCACCAGAATGGCTGATTTACTCACTCATTATAAATAAAATTAAATCAAGATAACCCGTCGTTCTGGCATAAATAGTCATTATCTGTTCCTTCATTGAATAATATAAACAACCAAAAGACAATCCGTATTTTTTATTAGAAGGAAAAGAAAGGAATTACAGAAAGGTTGTTATAAATAAGTCTTAAATTAAAGATAGTTATGACAAACAGTAGTTACGGTTTATAACAACAATAACAGGTAATAAATAGAGGTAACTCGGATCGGGTATGGCATTATTTTTTAGCTTAGAGATTATGTTGCTTCATACATTCTTCTCCTAACCTCATATTATAGAAGCACAACTAAATTAATCTATCTATCTTCTGCTCGCTAAAAAACTCTGGCAAATAGCTTTTGCTTCCTCTATATATAGAGTTGTGATGCTTGTATTTTACTTTTCCTCTATGTAATTTGGGCAAGTTTAAAGATAATTAATTTGCAAAATTTTACAATATAGTTACTAGATATATTTACTGATTCAAAAGGAGAAAATTAAATATCACATACTAATTGCAAATGCTCAATTAAAATTAAAGTCCCTAAAGGACAAACTACTTATGCCAATGAACCTATGGTATACATGCAGCATGGTAGATCGATCGGTTCCTAAGATAAATATCAAAGAGAATGAGCAAATATTCAAGATGGTCAAGTTTTAGAAGAGTAAATTCTATAAGAGATCCTAAACATGACTAATAAGTTTACTAAAGAAATTCAGATACCTGAAATCAATGTAAACTATGAGATCTCTATAAGTTATGTTAGTAAGGACAAAGATGGAATCGATATAAAATAAACATCGATGATACTTTTATATATGATATAATATTTAATTTTGTGAAAGAAGACAATGATCTTAAGTCTATATGGAGAATATAAACATATAACTAATTAGCCAAACATAATATGACGCATTTGACATTTAATTACTTAAAAAGTAAAGTTTTAAAATTTTAGTCTGAATATTAAAAGATGTCAAACCAGTAGAATACAAATATATATTTGTGTGAAAATGAAATAGAGTTATGAGATATAAAACACAACTTGTTGCATAAGTTCTTTGCAAAGGACCGACGTTGATTATAAGGACACATACTATCAGTGGTGGATGTAGTTATATTTTGATATTGATTAGTCTGACAATTCATAAAAACTCAAAACCATCTAATCAATTAGCAATTGCCTATTTATATGGCTCACTTGATGTAGATATCTATATTAAAATCTAGAATAATTTAAGTTGTTTGAAGCATGAAAATCAAATTCTTAATAAATTTTTTCAATCAAATTATATAGAGCTCTATATGAATTACTGGATAATGCTATCCATGAAAGATTGAAAAATGTTTGAAGCAAGAAAATTGAAATCCTAGGAATTGTATTCAAAAGATTTCTATATGGATGAAAGAAATCTCAATATATGTGGTATAATCGCTTTAATGATATTTATAGCTGACCAAATACTATAATACTATTTTATAACTATATTCTATTTATAATATTGTATTGTTGAAAGTATAGTTCACATGCTTTTATATCTTTTATATTTACTTTATATGTTATTATGATTAAGGTAATCTCTGATTTGTGAATATTTGGTGAAAGAATATTATAATAATATTATTATATATTCATGCATTCTTTAAAAAAAAATTTGAATATGAATTTGTCATTATTTGGTCATGGACTGTAATACCCTCAGTTTGGGATTCTCAAATCTTTTGATTATGATGGTAATTACTGTTATTCGGAAGGATAGAATAATTGAAATTATTTTAATTTGTTAATGAGGAACTGTTAATTATAAGATATGCTATTTAATAGAAACCAATTTTGTTATGAAAATTAAATTGGAAGAATGTTAAATGAGCTTAAGTTTTGATGATGCGAAGTTAGCACAAGAAGCTCCATAAGTTAGCACCTTGATTTAGCACTTAATGAATTAATGTTAAATCACCTAAAATATTTGATTAAGGTTTAATTGTTTATATATATCCTCAATTGGTAGTTCTCAGTATTCTACCTTGTTCAGTAATTTCGGTTATACGAGTAATTTAGAAATTGGGAATGACGAGAAACACTATAGTTAGAGGGTATTAATATTAATTAATTGAAAATTAAAGTATTTATGAATCAATTTGAAAGATTAAAGAAAATTGAAAATGAGTTAAAGAATAATGATTTCCCGGTAAAGCACAATTTTACCCGGAAGTCCCGAAAATCGATAATTTTGATATGATGTTGCTTAAACATGGCTGCGATTACCAAATAGACTTGGTTTAGACCTGATTGGAACTAAACTGAGGTAATAAAAAGGATTTAGGTGCAATTATAAGAAAAGAGAATCAAATGAAGGATTAAGGTGCAAAAAGACAGCTAAAGGACATGGAGGGAATTACCATGAAAGGCTTTGATTGCCATCTATTTATGATGAGGCACACGACACCTCTTGCTTATTTTTTTTACTAAAAATGGTTGAAGTTCCATGAAAAGAGAGAGAGAAAACTCTTAAGGCAAGCTAAAACTGCATGAAAACTTGAGAATTTTCAAGTGATCCTTAAGGAAAGGTTGGTTATCTTTTCTTCCTGTTTCTTTTCCTTGGTTTTATTTTTAATTTCCATGAACTGTGACATGAGATGCCTATTTATTATTGCTGAATAGGTGGAGATGATGTGATTATAAGTGCTTTTAAGGTGATTTAAGGTGATTAAGGATTGTTAAGTACGAATTTGATGTGAAGTTTGCATAATTGACGAACTTGGATAATTTTTCTCATTTGATTGATAATCTATGGATTAGGCATTCTTATGTATGAAAGGTAATCATGTTATTTAAGTGTTAGAAGAGTTGTTATGCATGAATTAGTGGTGGAATTAAGCTAAGGATGCTTAAGGTGGTAAAATATTGCTTAAGTCTATCACAGTTGAGCATCCTGAAATTCAGTCACTAAGATGGACTTGGTTAAATAGGTAAATGAGCTCCAAAAATTATTAAATTTTATAATAACTATTTTAGGATGTTAGGAAGGTTTTGGTAAAATGGCTAGTGCAATGGGTGAAGAAAAATGGAGTTATAGTTAAATGAATGCAGGCTGCTCAGTGGAAATGTTGATTGAAAATCAGGTACAGTTTTTAGGTTATTTAGCTATTGAGCTCCAAAATTTATGAAATTTTATATGGAAGTAGCCTGAGTTGTGAGGAAGATTCTGTTAAAATTTTAGGATAAATGGATTTAAGAAACTAGAGATATAGCCAATGGAAGGCAGGCTACTCCTATGATGGAAACCTTGCATTCCACTAGTTTATAAAGAGTTTAACATACTTTTAATATGTTATTAAGTCCCATTATTTTAGTTGTTATTTTAATGTTTCTAGAATATAATGAAGTATGGAAAATAAAGTATTTCATGCCTAAATTAAGGTCATATGGTAGTTGGTTAAGCACAGTGAAATTGAAGGAAAAGCGTGAATACTACTTTTTAATACTTAATTTACATTCCTATGATAGTATTGGATAAATTTTTCTCATTTGATTGGAAGATTTTAATTTCTTATGGATTAGCATTCTTATTGTTATTGAATGTCTGGTAATCATGGTTTATTTATAGTGTTAGCAATGAGTTAAGTCCTAATGCGATGAATTAGGTGGTGTGGAATTAAAAACCCGCTAAGGATGCTTAAGGTGGTAAAAATGTGATCCGCTTAAGTCTATCACAGTTGGGCATCCTGAAGCCCTTCAGTCACTAAGATGGAGCTTGGTTTTATAATGAGTATATAAATGCAGCTGCCCCCAAAAGATTATTAAATTTGACCTTATCCCTACCATTAACTGGGGTATGTTTTAGGGAGATGCTTCACACGTTTTGGTGTAATTAATGCCGTCCCGAGTGCAATGGCGTGGAAGGAAAAATGGAAGTAAACTATAGCCTCTATAGTGCCTACAGAGAAATAAAGTATAGCAGCATGCTCAGTAAGAACCATAGAATTGAGTTTGAAAATCAGGTAAACAGTTGTGTATGTATTAGCTATTGAGAGACTACCAAACTAATTTCTATCGAAATTTTTATATGGGAAGCCAAGGAATAAAGCCTGAGGGTTGTGAGGAAGAAATTCTAAAGTTTAAAAATTTTAGGATTAAAAATTGGTTAAGACCACATCTCTTTAAAGGTGAAGAGAAAAGATGATAAGCCAACTGGATAGAAGCTAGTGCTACTCCTATTGATGGAAACCTTGCATTATTTTCCACTAAGGTTATATTTAAAGAGTCCCTTTAATAACATACTTTTATTGTTATTTTATACGTCCCCATCTATTTTTAGTTGTTATTTTAAAATGTTATCTAGAATATAATGAAGATAATGTGAGAAAATATTAAGTCTATCCCTCAATACAACTATAAATTAAAGGTCATATGGTAGTTTGGTTAAGAAACACAAGGTGAAATTGAAGGAAAATGCTACCCAAAATTTAAAGTTGAATGAGCTACCTATTTCTTAATTAAAATATATCCTTAATTACAATTCCTATGTATGAGTGTGAGTTTGCGTAGTACCTCCAAGTCCCAAGATCTACAATGTGTTTATTGACCCTCCCAAAAAGTAGTATGGAGTTTTCAATATGCAATTATTAATTTCATGTGATACAGTGGAACAATTTGTAAGCGTCAGAGAATAAGATTGGAAAAGATAAGATCTAATAAGTAGAGGTGTTAAGTCCCAAAGGCTAGAGAATGAGAGTCTCAACTTCCTATACCTTATACCTTAAGGTCCTATATAAGTTCACTAATATTCCATATTAATTTTCCATTGTGTTAAGTGTAATACCATCCCTAATATAGTTTCCATATTAAGAATTGTTTAAATTAATGTAAATAGGATTACAAACATGGTTAAAAGAGGAATATTGTCTGAAAAGTTACAAGGTAAAAGAAATATGCTAAGCTTACTATTTTATGAGCTTTTACAAGAGAAAAAGTTGATTTATTTATCAAATGTTTATATAAAATGAAATTGAATTCAAATGTGATTATTGCATTGTGAATTGATATAAAAGAAAGCAAATGCTAAAGTTATAGTTAAATGTGCTTTATCCAAATTAATAAAGAGCTAATTTTAAATGTTTTATAATAGTTGGAAATGAATTTCAAAGTACTCATTTGAATGGATATAGAAATGTTTGCGCAAAAGGAAATGCTGCTCATTATGGTTAATGATTGATTTATAGTGGAGATGTTTTAAAAGTCTCACAACTAAATGTATGACATGGTTGTTACCTGATATCACTTTATTTGTTGAAGTTGATATTATGATATGTTTATGGCCCTATCAATATCACTTCATTTGTTGAAGTTGATATTGTGATTGATATGGATATACAATAAATGGTATTGCAAATGATATTGTTCCCTCTTAAATAAGATTGAGATTGTTCCTCTTCTGTTGATATTCATATCATAGATTGATCTTCTGTTGATTATTCATATCAATAGAATTTGAGATAAGATAGCTTTTTCCTTTTGATGAGCTCATAAGACAATGATGGCCCTTCAGATTGGTCTGCATAAGCTGTGGAGACAAAACTACTTGATTAAATTATTATTGATATGTTATAATATCTCCATTGAATTAATAATTTTGGGTAAGGCAGAATGAATGCATATAGTTGATATCCTAAATTGTTATTTCTATCTAACTGATTTTTGGTGTTCAGTAAGTAAATTATAACTATTGATCTTGAAAGAGGTAAGTTAAAAATTAATTTTTCAAGCACTTAAATATCCTAAATATCTAATGTAATAACATAGACTTAAGTGCTTGATAAACATAATTGACAGGCGACATGGCCATGTCTTACAGTAGAGGTAAAGTGTGACATGGACACTAAATAGGAACTCCTAAGAGCTTTCAAAAAGATTATAGATTCTTCAAAGGAAAAAGGTTTGAGATAAAAGCCCTTCAAAATAATTAAAATTTTGTCTCGATCCTGAAAATCGAGTATTTCATAAAATGAAAAATTTGCCATAAATCCACATATATAACTAAATTATTAAAATGATTTTATGTGGATGTCAATGGTTTGTGAGGTTAGTTTAATGAGAAAAATAACTATTTCAACTTTTATGAAGAAATTTTTTGGTCCCTGAAGTGTCATAATCTTAGTGCAATAATGGCGGCTAATGTATCGTTGTGTGAGTCAATATACTTGAGTAATAACATTTTTTATAAAGTTTTATTCACAAGAATATAAGTTCCTTTTTGAACGTGAAAGTAATTGGGAAAGTGTTGAAATATATATTTTGATATATCTAAATGATATGACAAATATGCGTTTAATATTAATAACTAACATGTCAATAATTAATTTGAATTAGTCTTTATGAAATTGCAGGTTTATTTATTTCATCACCTTAATGATACACCACAGATATGTTATTAATTATATATGTGAAAGGTATACTTATTTTCATGGCATTTCAAAAAAATAAATTATTGCACTACTTTTTTAGCTACAACAAGAAATTTTAGGCAACATCAATGAAGAAAGGATGATAACGTGTTTAATTGAGATAAATATTTTCAAAAGTGTTTTTAAAGTATGTTGCACCCTACTTATCCAGAAAAATTCCTACAATATTATATAGAGATAATACTTCATACACATATCTGTTTTGAAAGAATAATATATTAAAAGGAGATAAAGAAAAATATATTACGGTAAAAGTTTTTTCTCTTCACTCATGATCTACAAAAAGAATGGTGTTTTATCCAAAAAAAATTCACTCAAATTGAAATATTGCTGTTTGCTCCATTAAAGCACTTCCTAACTAAAAGTTTTCTACTACAAGTTTTTGAAGCAATTGATGCACAAACATTGGAATTGCATAAAACTTTAAAGATTCTCATGTAATAGTTTCATGATGGAAAGTTAAAGTACGCACATTTACTGTAAATTTTTTTTCGCTTTTAACTCAATGTGTTTTTTCCCAAATTGAACTTTTCTGGTAAAGGTTTTAATGAGGCAGTATTTTCAATGCATATGTTAAGAAAATAAAATGTAATTCTTTTCCCTTCATAAAGATTTTTTTCTCATAGGAATTTTTCTTAGTTTAAGGTTTTAACGAAAATAATTGTGTTATGAAAGTAAGTGGATGTCCTATATACGAATATGGTAGAGTTAAAGAAGAGATTTCTAGAGAAGAAAAATAAAAGGAATAAGATCTTGAAATTTATAAGGCCTTGAAGGCTTTCCAATTAATTGAAATGAAGAACGAAATATTCAATAACAAGGAATAGAGGAATAGATGACTAAAGAAACTCAGCCCCAGAAGAAATGGGCTTCCCTGATACAACACACAATCAAAAATTACTGATCCCAAAAAAGATACCTCAACAGCCTGAACACTCGACTCCTATATACAGCTAGAATTTCCTAACAAACCCTTCTTGTCCAATACTCATCCTTTGTCTGCAAAGTATGGTGGCTGTCTTTCTCTAAATTCCCTCGTCCTTACGCTTCAACTTTGGGCCTTCTAGAATACACCATGAATGGTTCCCCTTGAGCTTGGTAGCTTCTCTATCATTACCTTGCGGATCAAGGAACGACCTTTGTCCCCTCAAGGTCAAAATATGGAAATTACCATGCAAATCCAGCTTCATCAATTGTTTTTGACCCTGCCACTAAACTAGACTTGATGGACTAGCTTTATTGGTTTTGTTCCTTCGATACAACGACGCTTCAATATCTTAGTAAGTTTCAATAGGAGGACCTTTCCTTCTAACCTCCAAATTTTCCAAGGCAAATCTGTTTGAAAGCTTTATGGTCAATTGCCTTATTTTTCAGCTGAGAAATATGGAACAACAGGGTGGGATTCCTGCAAACCTGTTAGAGTTTTCAATTTTTGTAAGCGCACATTGCCAATGCATTCCCCGCTACTTCAAATGGGCCCATATTAATGAGCTGCAATTTGGGACAAATATGAGACTGGACAAACAATTATTGCCACATATTAAACTGAACATCGTGTCTATGGTTGATTAGGCACATTTGGCAGCATGAGTTGTTTGCCCTTTGCAAATTGAAGTGTAGTTTGTTTGGATTAACTCATCCCCGATCTTTTAGTACCTGGCTAAAGATTCAGCTCTTGTTTTCCTCAGGTAAAAAACGCGGCAAAGTTGGCAAATGGTTTCCCATAAACAATCCTCAAAAGGGGTTTTCTTCGGTAACACATTGAAAACGATTATTATACTAGTAATTATGCCCAACATAACCAACTTGGCCCATGAACCGAGGTTGTTCCAAAGAGAACAGCATTTGAGACCAAGATTCCCTGGCAGAGATTAAGTACCATCAAGTTTCCCAACCGTTTTTGAGGGTGATAGGCCGAAATGAACTTAAGATGAGTACCCTGCGACCGAACATTCACTCTAGAATTTACTTAAGAATAAGGGTCCCCGGCGTCCACTAAATTTGTTGGAAGGCACAGCCATAAAGACGAATCACCTTTGTTTTGTGAAAACGCTCAGCTATAGATTTAGCTGTAAAAGGGTGACGAAAGAGGGATAAAATGTCCATAATTTAGACAAACAATCACAACCACAAAAAATGTATTTTTCTGTCCACTCCCTTTAGAACATGGCAGACCTGTTAATGAAAAATCCATGGAAATATCATCGCATACCTCTTGAGGAAATTGGTATGGAATTTTGAGCTTCATATTATTTTTCTTTGGGCAAATGAGAAATCCGCCACAAATTTCTTGACGATACCCAATCATTCCTTCCAGTAGCAATTTACTGCAATGCCCTCCTATAAGAGCGAAAAGCCCCGAATGTTCTCCCAATGGTGGTCTCCATGAAATTCAAAAAGCAATGTTGGGATCCAAGTAGATGAAGTCAGGAAAGAGCCAATCTGCTTTTGTTTAAATAAAGTTCGATCATGCACCAAAGAAGAATATGCAATGAGACTTGATAAAAGAATGCAAATCCATAAAATTTGCCCCAAAAATGTATTCGCATGAAATTTCCTTTTAAAATATTTTCCAATCCGCCCAAGGAGGAGTAGGTAAAGCCATCAATTTAGTTTCTTCATCACACCGAGAAAAGAGCATCTGCTACTCTGTTTAAGATTTTTCCTAGTTTGATTCAATTGAAAAAGTGGATATGATGAGCTGATTCATGGCAATCATAGTCAAGAAGAAATCAACTGAAAAATTCAGATCATTTTCTTGAGAGAGAATCGAAAATACAGGTACAAAGAGAGATGATTTCTCATACAGATCTCTATTGTCTTTAAACTAAGAAAAAATAACTGTCAATGCCAGTCTGGCAAGCTTATTGAAAATAAATTAGAGCCACAGATCAAAATAGAATTCATATCAAGTAATCTTTCACCCCGCCCTTCAAGATGGAGTTTTGGTGAGAATCAACTAACCCAATCTTGGAATAGGAGACGAGAGAACATAGAAGCACTTAGATTCCTTGTAAACACATCTGCTATGGGTTGTTTTGATGGCACATGAGCAGTGGTAATGAACCCGATTTTGAAGCTGACTTAACGACCACAATGACAATCAATGTCAATATGTTTCGTTCTTTCATGGAACACGGGATTTTGCGTGGCTATGTGTAAAGCA